>VZRI01010006.1:43314-60793 GCA_013397515.1 Upupa epops
GTCCAGTGTAGAGCAATGAAGATGATGAAGGAAGTAGAACATCTCCCTTATGAGGAAAGGCTGAGGGTAAGGCTGCCTCTTTAGCTTGGAGAAGAGGAGGCTGTAGGGTGACCTCATTAATGTCTATAAATATGTGAGGGGTGGGTGTCAGGAGGATGGAACCAGGCTCTTCTCAGGGTCATCTGGTGATAGGAAAAGGGGCAATGGGTGCAAGCTGGATCATAGGAGGTTTCATATAAATGTCAGAAGGAACTTCACAATAAGGCTAACGGAATATTTGAACAGGCTGCCTAGGAAGGCTGTGGAGTTTCCTTCTCTGGAGAGGTTCAAGACCCACTTGGATGTGTTCCTGTGCAACCTGGTCTAGGTGATCCTGCTATGGCAGTGAGATTGGACTAGAGGATCTTTTAAGGTCCCTTTCGATCCCTAAGTATTCTATCATTCTGTGAAAAGCTGGGAGGTCTCAGATTACTGGCAGTTGGTCAATGTGATGCCCCTTAACAGGAAGGGCCAGAAGGAGGGTCCAGGCAACTAAAGGCCTGTCAGCCTGACCTCGGTGCCTGTCAAGGTTATGGAGCAGATCACTGTCAGTGCCATTAAGTGCCAGGTACAAGATAACAGGGTAGGCCTAGCCAGCATGGTTTAGGAAAGGAAGGTCATGACTAACCAACCTGATCTCATTCTATGACTATGGATGAGCCACCAGGTGGATGAGAGCAAGTTTATGGGCATGGTCTACTTAGACTTCAGCAAAGCCTTTGACATGGTTTCTCACAGCATCCTCCTGGACAAGCTGGCAGCTCATGCTTGGATGAGTCCATCCTCCTCTAGGTTAAAAACAGGCTGGATGACTGAGCACAGAGAGTGGATGAGAATAATGCCATGTCTTCGTGCCCAGTGAGCAGGGGTGCCCCCAGAGATAATTGCTGGGTCCAGTTGTATTCAACATCTTTATTTATGACCTGGATGAGTGGATCAAATCTCTCCTCACAAAGGTTTGGGGGACGTGTCAATCTGCTGGAGGGCAGGAAGATGTTGCAGACAGATCTGGGCAGGCTATGTCAATGGGCAGAGGCCAATGCAATGAGTTTTAACAAGACCAAGTGCAGGGTCCCTACATTTTCACCCCAATAATCCCCAACAGAGCTACAGATTTGGTGGGATGAATGGCTGGAGAGTGGACTGGTGGAGACGAACGTGAGAGTACAACAACCAGCTAAATATGAGCCACTAGCATGCCCAGGTGGCACAAAAGATCAATGGGTCCTGGCTTATGTCAGAAACAGTGCGGCAAGTAGGACTAAAGCCATAATTCTCTTCCTGTTCTTGTATTAGTGAAACATCACTAGTAGAAATCAAGTAGAAGTAAAAGTAGAAGTAAACAGAAGTAGACAAAGTCTGGTGCCCATGGAGTCTGGGAAATTCAATATGAAACAAAGCTGACAATGGCTGACACTGAAGGTCTTAAAGGACAGCTATGCCTTATAGAAGATCCATACTAGAACAGCTGTGGGACTGTAGGCCTCAGCACCACCCAGTATGATGAGTTTCATTGGGAAAAGGTGGTCTTTTGAAATCATTGAGAGATTTTTCTTCTTGAAATAAAAAAGCAGGTTACAGAGCTAGGGCTTGGAATGTTAAGGGCTTGTTGTATTCTCTCTACCTCTTTGCTTGGTTGTCTATAATGTAGAGTGACTGTTTATACAGGAATAAGGGGGTTTGTTGCCAAAAAATGAATTTTAGTTCTTTCTCCAAGTAGAGTTGTCTTCAACAATCATTACTTTCAAATTGCTGAGAGAGCAACTTCACAATGACATAGGTCACCTCTCTCAGCACTTGCAGAGAGTCCAACAGGGCCCTCAAACAATATTTCCAGTTTGTTTCTAAGTACCTTAACTTCATCATTGTTGCCCAAGGGTAACTCTTCGTTTTTCCAGACTTTCCAACAATTTTTCAGGACCTTAGGGCTCTTTAGGCATGAAGGCCAATCTTAGTAGTGAAGACTGAAGAGAAGGTGGTATCTTGGCATTTTTTTTCACTTTGTAAACAGGGCATCTACAGCAAGCTCCTATTTTTCGCTGCTGCAGTATTTGAATTTCTTCTTTCATAACAGTTTTCAGACATTCTTGATTCAATACACAATGCTGCAATTCATCTTTTCTTGCATATACTTGATTGCCTTGATGAATTATGTAAACTCTAAACACACAGAATGACAAAAGCACGGAATTATTGAGGCTGGAAAATACTGCTGAGATCATCAAGACCAGCCTGTAACTAAATGCTAGAACACAGCCATTAAGCACCACATCAAATCTTCTCTTAAACACTTCCAGAGATGGGGAAACCACAACTGCCCTAGGCAGTCCGTTCCAATATTTACACTTTCCATGAGGGAGTGTTTCCTAACATCAATCCTAAACCTCCCATGGCACAGCTTCAGACCATGCCTTCTCATCATATTACTAGTTGTGTGAGAGAGCAGCCAGTCCCCTGTCTGGGCAGCCTGCCAAGAGCCTTTGTCAATCATTCTCCTGAATAGGCCAAAGGTTGTTCTGGGGAAGTCTAAGGTCACAGTTTTACTGACCCCCTCTCCTTGTTGAAGTCCCCCATTAGCACAAGACAGGGTGATTTTGAGAGTTAACCGCTTACAAAAAATTTGTAAGCTTTATCTGCTTACCATCTGCTTCTTTATCCTGGTTGGGTGGTCTATAAACGATTCCCTCAACAAAATCACTCTTGCTGGCCTTGCTCCTGATTCTCAGTCATAAGGCCTCAACCCTACCCTCACCCTCATTGATTTCTATGCTTTCATATGTCTCCCTAACATAAAGAGCCACTCGTCTACCTCTTCTCCCTTGCCTATCCCTTCTGAAAAGTTGATACCCATCAGTTGCAGCACCCCAGCTGTGGGATTTATCCTACCAGGTCTCCCTGATGGCCACCATATCATAGGTTTTGTGTTGCACAGTAGCCTCCAGCTCCCCCTGTTTATTCTCCGTACTGCAAGCATTGTCATATAAACATTTAATGGAGGGAGCCGACGCCAGAGTTTTTAATGTTGAGGAGTGGCTGACCTTCTTGTTATCTGTGATGCCTCACTGCCCTATAAGTGTTTGGCTACTACATTCAGGTTTTACTAGCAAGCCCAGTTATTTCCCCTTCCCCCTTCATATGTAGGTGAGAAGTCTGGTGGGTTTTTTTGTTGTCTTCCCAAAACCTGTTATAGGAATCATTTTAGGCTCTACGCTCAGTATTGGACACCTGCCCAGCTAAAACCATACCAGAATTTGACGAGCAACTCATCATAGGAATCTTTTCCAATACAAATTTTAAAAAGGTCTAGGAATGGAGTCTCAACCCCTTTCATGTTCACTGTGTTCCTGTATTTGATAACACTTTCAATTAAGTTCTTCTTAATGTTTAACTTAAATCTTTCCTGGCACAACTTCCTGCTGTTTTGTTGTGTTCTGTGTCACCATTGGACAGACTGGTCAGGTCATGCACTAACTGGCTTAATTAGAAAAGTTCTAATAAATTGAAACAGAAGACTAGGACTCCCTAACTGACCTCTTATGAGTTTGAAGGCAAAAGAACCAGGAAAATTGACTTTGGAGATGCACATTTGCTTTTGACAAGAACAAAGACTCCTTTATCCACTAAATTCTCCTATACCAAACAGAAAAGTAGTGACCTTACAAACCCAAAAAAGATAAATGTGTAATTTCAACAGTCTTAGCTCTGTAAATATAACCTCAGGGAATAATAATGAAATTATAAAATCATGGAACTATTTAGGACCTCATAAATATTGAAACAGCTACAATTGACCATGTCTGACATCCCCCTCGATATTTTGTCCAGAAAGTCCTTAATACACTTTCTCTTTCATGAATAGGTGTGGGTGTTCCCTCAGTTAAGGCACTAATAAACCATATTCCACAACAAGTCTTTCAAAGTCATGGCTTGTTTTAAGAAATTTTGTGCTTCTGCCCTGCTGCTCCTGCTCTAAGTTGCTCCATGGTTATCCTTACCAACTTAGAATCATAGAATCAGGGATTGGAAGGGACCTCGAAAGATCATCTATTCCAATCCGCCTGCCACAGCAGGATACCTCGACCAGGTCCAGGCGGGCTTACAATGTCTCCAGAAAAGGAGACTCCACAAACCCCCCAAGGCAGCTCCCTGCAGCACCCCAACTCACTCCCTGGGAAGAAGTTACAGAATCAGGGTGGGAAAGGACCACAGATCATCCAGTTTCCACCCCACCCGAGAGCAGGTTGGCCAGAGCCTCATCCAGCCTGGCCTTAAACACCTGCAGGGATAGGGCCCCAACCATCCCCCTGGGCAACCCATTCCAAGCTTTCACTACTCTCACAGTAAAGAACTTCCTCCTCACATCAAGCCTAAATCTGCCCATCTCCAGCTTTGCTCCATTCCCTCTAGTCCTGTTGCTACCTGATATCCTGAAAAGCCCCTTCCAGATTTTTTTGTAGCCCCTTTCAGATACTGGAAGTCCACAATAAAGTCACCTCGGTGCCTCTTCTTCTCCCAGCTGAACAGCCTCAACTCTCTGTTTGACCTCATAGGAGAGATGCCTCAGCCCTCTGATCATCCTCATGGCCCTCTTCTGGACTCACTCCAGCACATCCACATCCATCTTATAATAGAGTCTCCAGAACTGGATACAGTACTCCAGGTGGGTTCTCACCAGAGTGGAGTACAGTGGGAGAATCACCTACCCTAACTTGCTGGCCACACTTCTCCTGATGCAGCCCAGGATCCGGTTTGCCATCTGGGCCACAAGTGCACACTTCTGGCTCATGTTGAGCCTTCTGTACACAAGCATCCCCAAGTCCCTCTCTTCAGGGCTACTTTTCAGCCAGTCACTGCCCAGCCTGTATCTGTGCTCAGTATTGTCTCACCCCAGATGCAGGACCTTACATTGGGTCTTGTTAAAACCCATGAGGTTGGCTTGTGCCCAACTCTCCAGCCTGTCCAGATCCCTCTGGATAGCATCCCTACCCTCTGGTGTGTCTGCTGTAACATACAGCTTGGTGTCATCCATAAACTTGCTGAGGATGCACTCAGTGCCTCTGTCCATGACACGGACAAAGATGTTGAACAGGACTGGTCCCAGGACTGATCCCTGAGGGACTCTGCTTGTCACAGGCCTCCACTTGGACATGGACCCATTGACAGCCACTCTTTGAGTGTGGCCATCAAGCCAGTTCTTTACCCATCTACCGGTCCACCCACCAAAACCAAGTTCCACCAGCTTGGAGACCAGAATCTGGTGTGAGACAGTGTCAAAGGGTTTGCTCAGATCCAGGTAGATGATATCAGTGTCTCCCCCCTCATCCATTAATATTGTGACCCGTTCATAGAAGGCCACCAGATTTGTTAGGCAGGATTTGCCCTTGGTGAAGCCATGCTGATTGTACCCAATCCCCTCCTCACTATTCTCCTGTCTCAGTACTGCCTGCAGGAGGATCTTCCCCATGATCTTAGTGGGCACAGAGATGAGACTGACTGGTCTGTAGTTCCCTGGCTCCTCCTTCTTACCCTTTTTGAAAATAGGGGTTACGTTTTCCCTTTTCCAATCTGTAGGGACTTCACCAGACTGCCATGACTTCTGGAATATAATAGAGAGGGGTTTAGCAACCTCATTTGCCAATTCTTCCAGTGCCCATGGGTGTATCCCATCAGGTCCCAGGTTCTTCAGGTGATCACAAACCTAATGTTTACTTACGATGGGTAGTTCTTTCTTCCACTCCCTGCCATTATCTTTCCTGACTCCAGGAGTGTGGCTGGAGGCCTTTGCAGTGAAGACTCAGGTAAAGAATTCATTGAGAACTTCAGCCTTTTCCATGTCACTTGTGACCACATCACCTTTCTGAGGGGGCCTACACCTTCCCTAATCTTCTTTTTACCATTCAGTCCAGCTTTTCCTTCTTAGGGACTAGCAGCTACTTAAGGATGAGTTTCCTGTTCCATTTACTCAAGGCCAGACCCCCTCATCACAATGACCTTCTCCACTGGCTACAGCTGGGTCCGTCTTCTTCCACTGTGCTCCATCATGACCTTGTAGTAGCTCTTTTCCAACACTGATCTCTTGAGTTTCCACATGCTCACTGTCTCTTATGTTCCAGGGTAAAAAAAGGCTGCCAGCAGTGTGCTTAGTCCAATGCAACATGCTTGAACTCAAAACAAAATGTTCAGCCCTCACAGCAAACTGTCTCAGAGGTTTTTCCCTCCCCAAAATATGCTTATTTGCAGAGGCTCTAATTGGCTCAAACCTCCACAGGTTAGTGAAGCTGGGGAAACCTTTTGTCTTACAAGCTCCTTACCAAAGTTGCTATAGCAACCCTGTTCCTCATGCTAACCCCTCCTCCCAGGTTCAAACGACAATAGCCTTATTGTAGCTCATACAAGTGGCCTCAACCCATTAATCCAGCCTGTCCTGCTGTAAAAGAAATCACATTAGTTAACCCATAATTTTTTTTTGTCACAGTAGTGACAAAACCAAATCATTCTCATGCAATAGCTGTAGCACCCTGTGAGTGGTAAAAGGATTTTGTCTGAATATCTTTTGTCTGGTTATGAACAGAGTGGTCTACAAATGCTTTACTCACAGATGTGAGTTTTTCCATCTATGGGTCTATTATTGATCAAACAGCATGTAGTAGTAATTGTGGTGGCTTTTTCTGGAGCACATAGAAATGTTTTAAGAAACTCCTCAAGTTTGCACCCTTTCCTCAAAACGTTATTATTCATGAATATTCAGAAAAAATATCAGACTACAGTTAAATCAATCAACAGGTACTAAGTTACATTACTGTGTAATTACTCCTATTTTATCCCCTTTCTTTTAGAAGATGACAAACAACACCTTAAAGGTTGTCTATATCTTCATCTATAATGACTCAAGAGGATAAAAAAAGAATTTAAGGGTATAATATTATTTGAGATAAACACATATGATTTCAGAACATGTAATCATCTGATATTGTGAAATATTGCTACTGGTTTTTGAATCTGGAGACCTAATTTTATTTTTTTTTATCTTTCCTTTATTTTATAAACTCTTACTAGGACTTCCTACTGTAATAAGGGATTAATTGAAAACTGCATTTTCATGCATATTACTCCATTTTTAAATTGTATTATAAGTTAGCAAATGAGTGACTAGTTTGGAGATCAGCAGTCAGATTTACAGTCAGATTTACAATGTTAATTAAATATCTAACAAGTTGCCATGAAAACAATCTTGTAAGATTATCACCCGGAGGCTTATGAAAGATGTGCAAAGCAGAATATGATGTTTTCCTTTAATATATTTTGAACTGAGAATTCTTTTCTATACAGTGATATTAGATGGAGTAAGTTAAATAAACTCTCATGATCTGTCCAAAATCAATGTGTGTGGAAATGAAATTAAAGGTATTCCTATGCTAATTTTGCTGATCATGATCAATTAATACAGAGGTGAATATTAGAAATATTTCATCTAAAAGCAAATGAATTGCATAGAGAAATATATACCTGTTTGACACTGATTACTGTCACAAACATAATTCCTCATTTTACCCTGAATTGAGAAAACAAATAGAAAAATCTGTAAATTATGTCTTTTTTGTTGTTTTGTTTTTAGCTATAGTGTTTATTTCCCATGACAATGCAGTATTTTAAAGCATTCAGTGGCTTTTCTGTGTCCAGTGTGTTTTCCCTATTCTTCAGCTGTTCCCACTTTCTCCTACATAAAAGCGACCTCACAGGCATTATAAAAAAAACACTCATCAGCATGCTTTCCTGCATAATTTCTGTTATGTTTCAGATTGTGTTTACCTGCATGCAAACATAGTTAAATACTTATATGTAAAATATATATATTACATACATCTATGTGTGTGTACATATATATATTCTTACGAAGAAAGACATACTCTGCCTTCATAAAAATATTCAAGTGTAGCACTGATCTTCACTCACATGTTGCAGTGTGATGATGCGTAAGTGTTCCCTATAATTTGTTTTAATTTCAAATTTCAACATTCATATTGAATGAGATTTTTGTGAAACTTAGTAAATAGAGTTTTGTAATATTGGTAGTTGATTAACAATTGGATACTGAGGCATAAGAAATCCAAATGTGACAGAAGATGAAGAAACGCGCTGATCTTCCCCATACAGAGCCAGGGTGAAGCTGTGGGGTGAACAAAACCGAACAAATTTAGGGCACAGCATGGAGCATATCTCCCCATCAGCATGGAATTATATTGTGGCATGGACAGATTGCACTTGAGTCTGGGGAAAACTGTAGATATTTCTGCTTCCCAGTTCTGAAAGGCAGAACCCATCTAACTGTAGACTTATTGTGAGTTGTGTTCCCTTTATCCCAGGTACCTTGGCTTCAGAATTTGACATACATAAAAACAATAAGGGTGTTATCAGTCTGGAGTTTTGTAAAGCCTTCTCTCTAAATTGGAGAGATATGGATTAGATGAATAGATTGTCTGATGGATAAATAATTGCTTTGGCAGTTGCATCCAGAATGTAACATTCAATAATTTGATGTCCAGATGTATACTGCTCACAACTGGTGTCCCTCAAAGAAGGACTGATGCTGTATTAACATCTTAAACAATGACACAGACAGCAGGATTGAGTGCACCATCAGCAAATTTACAGGACACACCAATCGAGTGATGTGGCTGACAGGCCTGAGGGGTAGGACATCACACAGAGACATGTGAAAATCTTGAGACTTGACAAGGACCAGTGTAGGGTCCTGCATTTGTGTCAGGGCAATCCTTGGTATCAATAGAATCTGTGAGTTGGTAAGAAGGAGGAGAAGCACTTGGCAGAACTCATGGATGAAAGTTTGGACTTAAACTGAAAATGAGCACTTACAGCCCAGAAAGCTAAACATATCCTGGCTGCATATACAAAAAAAAAAAAAAAAAAAAAAAAAAANAAAAACATAGCCAGTGATTCTGCCCCTCAACTCCAGTCTGGTAAAACACTGCCTGGAGTCCTCTGTCCACCTCTGGAGTCTTCAGCACAGGAAGGACATGAACCTGTTAGAACAAGGCCAAAGGAGACCCACAGAAATAATCAGATGACTGGAACCTCACTACTATGATAAAAATCTGAGACTGTTAGTGTAATTCATTTCAGAGAAAAATCCAAAGAGACTTTATTGTGGCCTTTTAG
Organism: Upupa epops; assembly: GCA_013397515.1. Classification (NCBI taxonomy): domain Eukaryota; kingdom Metazoa; phylum Chordata; class Aves; order Bucerotiformes; family Upupidae; genus Upupa; species Upupa epops. The sequence continues at coordinate 52,531 of VZRI01010006.1, forward strand.
CTGTTAAAGGGGCCTATAAGAAAGATTTAGATAGCCTTTTTAGCAAGGCCTGTTTTGAAAGGACAAAGAACGATGTTTTTAAAGTAATGGAGTATAGGTTTAGACATCGTTTACCTAGAAAAGTGGTGGAAGACCCACTCCTTGAGACACTCAAGGTCAGATAAGATTGGGTTCTGTGCAACTTTATCTAGTTGATAATGCCACTCCTCATTGCTGTGAGAGGCTAGAATAGATGACCTTTAAAGATCCCTTCCAACTCAAAGCATTCCCCTATTCTGCGATCTATAAATTGGACCACAACTCAAACCGAACCATTAAAATAGGCTGCACAACTGTAAAGAAGGAACAGTGTAATTTTCTGGTTTGTTCTTCACTATTTCTAATATTTCCGTTATTTTTCTTAGTGGACTCATAGTGTTCTGCATGTCTCCTGCTACAAAATGCATCTAACATAATTTCTGTGGAAAATACTAACAATAGCTTCCTAGGGAAAGACAAGATTTCATATGTGTTTAGCTAGTTATCTTCATGCTTTTGTAGTCATTACAAATATCTTGTAGTTTGGAAACTATATAGAATCAAAAAAATTAAAAAACAAATATATTTAATGGAAGGGTCAAAATCTTTTAATAAAGTCAAATATTTAAGGATAAAATTTAAGTTATGGTGACAAGAAGTTTCTGGGAAAGGCGAAATGCATGTTCTCTGTCTTTTCCCTTTTGGAAGTTGCTTCTGGACTTGTGATTTTGTTATGAAAAACCGCATATCTTGAAACATAGCTGTTAGATTTACAAGGACAAGAAATGTTATTATCATGCTTTGACTTCAGTATACCATCATTTTCTATGATGCTATAAAGTCCACTTCACTATGATTTCTGATACGGATCTATCCTTTACACATTTGCCTTTCATGAAAACCAATGAACAAGGACATTGAAGCAGCATAGGAATACTTTCTGTGGAAGTATACACTTAAGAAGTATATTCGAGTGTACTCCAGAAAATACATTCAAGCCTGACTATCGTTCAATATAACAAGATTTGCCCTTGTGCAAGGCAGTGACACTAGAAGTGAAGGAAGAGCATTGCTACATCTTTATATACTTTCCTTGTGTACAAATGATGGCTGGTTGGTTTTCTCTTTTTTACTCTTACATCTCCCATTGACACATACTGCTTTAATTTTGAGAGAGACAAGTTTTTCTAGAGACACCTTTTCCCCTACAGAAGAAAACAAAATAAACAACAAAAAAGCAAGACTAATCCTAACCTCAGTACAAGAAAAAAAATCTACCCCTTGGCCTTACCTTGAAATATGAGTCTGTGATCATGTTAATCTGTACAAGTCTAGAACTTTCATAGGCAATTGGTCTGCTTCAGACATCACTACCTTATCAGCTACCTCAAATGTTCATATAACAACTAGTGGAAATTTATTTAGAGGTGTAGTTTGCCTTTGATTTGATTCTATAACTTCTTCTCAGGGAGGGAGATGGGGTGCTGCAGGGGGCTGCCTGTGGGGTTTGTGGAGTCTCCTTTTCTGGAGACATTTGAAACCCACCCGGACCTGGCTGGGGTGTCTTGCTGTGGCAGGGGTATTGGACTAGATTTTCTTTTGAGGTCCCTTCCCATCTCTGATGGTTCTATGATTCCGGTTAATTTGATTTGGAAACTTCAACATTTCTGCTTTTAGTTAAATGACCTAATATTTGAAGGTTGAATCTTATGGTAACAATGTTCATAAATCATGCAATTATCTAAGGGATTGTTTAAGAGGAACAGATGGTTTGTACAACTATCAGTAAAAAAAGTAAAATCATGCAGAGTTAATTAAAGGTAAAACAGCTTCCCTTTAAAAAAACTGAAGTGAGCTTTGGCTATACCAAGTGCAATGGAAATAGGTCATGCTATACATTAAATATACAACAAGTAATCAGGTAAGTTGCACAGTTATTTAGAAATTCTGATGAGTATTGTAATTATGATTTGGTAGGTGATTGCAGCTTTCCCATGTGCTGAAAGGATGAAAAGGTCATCAAGCAAAATAACAAATGATCTGCTACAGTACATTAATTCCACCTTGCTTTATGTACAAAATAAAATATCATGGTCTAACATGGCTTACCATCTTTATCCTCAAGTTTGAGATCACATAATTCCTGAGGTGTTTTCCTTATGTAATGGTTCAGATTAGTAGTTCAATAGATAATATTAAGCCTCTGATTAAATATTTTTTTGCTTGGAATTGCAGACTGTCTGGTGATGTTAGGTCATAGGCTGGGCTTGATGATACCAGAAGTCTTTTCCTGCCTCAATAATTCTGTGATTCCATCTATAAAAAGAATGTGTTTGTCAAAGCATTCTATGATATAATTCACAAACTACTTAAATTTCAGAGGAACCTGGAGCAATTCGACATTCATAACTCACTGTTGCAGATTTGTTATGCTGGAATACTCTACTCAGCAGGTCACTATGGCTGGATTGCTGTCTTTAGAGGCTTACTATAGCCTATAAACAATGTTTATTTCTGGAATATTGTTATGATATATTAAATTAAACATCAAAGTACTGTGCTACCTAATAATGACTGATCAAGTAATTTTCAAACTTTATTTATCACCTGAGATTACTCCAAATAGTTCTTCTCAAAAGAACTTCAGACTGTGTACTTTATTAATGTTGAAATTGGTATAATTCTAGAGCACAATTTTGGGAATATGGAGATATGTGCTCCCTTAGTGCTATGTAAACATGTAAAGAGATCTATATTACAAGTGATTCAAAGTGGAATTTGGAAAGTGAACTATGCGAGCACCCATCGCTACAAGGATGTTTTCTTTTGGTTTTGTTGGGTTCTTTTTCTGCAGATCTGGTTTCTCATGGTAGAAAATCAATTTATTTGAATGTTTGATAGATATATAGGACTTCTGTTTACCTGAACAGGAGCTGTCTGTGGTAAGTCTCTACCTTTTAATATTTTTTTTTTTTTTGTGTATGTGTGTGTAGCTAAACTTCTGAGTTTTGGTTTAAAAGTTCAGTTGTAAAGCTAGACAAAGACCCTATTATGAGGAAGGAAAAGTAAACCCCTAACTTTTTCGACTGACCAGAGATTTCTGGTGTAACCTGTTCAGGCATGTGTAGGTTAGATATAGATGTGTGTGTGTGTGTGTGTGTGTCTGTGTGTGTCTGTGTGTCTGTGTGTGTGTGTCTGTGTCTTTGTCTGTGTGTGTGTGTGTATGTGTGTGTGTGTTTAACACTGAAAAATTATAGGCAAAGCAAAGATTTTAAAGAAAAGTCTGTGTTTAGACAGCATAAGGTGAAAAGTAACAGTAAACAACATGTACAAGTGTTTTACAGATATCCAACTGCTCTTCATGCTCTGTTGTCAGTATTGTCTACTGTCACTAACAGTTTTTCTACCCCTTTTCCAACTACCTCCTCTCCACTTCTTTCACTATCAGTTCACAACAAAGAAACCCTCTGGTTGGNGTAGAAAATCAATTTATTTGAATGTTTGATAGATATATAGGACTTCTGTTTACCTGAACAGGAGCTGTCTGTGGTAAGTCTCTACCTTTTAATATTTTTTTTTTTTTTGTGTATGTGTGTGTGTGTATGTGTGTGTGTGTTTAACACTGAAAAATTATAGGCAAAGCAAAGATTTTAAAGAAAAGTCTGTGTTTAGACAGCATAAGGTGAAAAGTAACAGTAAACAACATGTACAAGTGTTTTACAGATATCCAACTGCTCTTCATGCTCTGTTGTCAGTATTGTCTACTGTCACTAACAGTTTTTCTACCCCTTTTCCAACTACCTCCTCTCCACTTCTTTCACTATCAGTTCACAACAAAGAAACCCTCTGGTTGGAACAGACTTGGAGTAAGTCTTCACACATACTTTCTTCAGGATGATAACATGAATATCCCTTAACCTCCCTGTTTTTTCTCATTGTGTCTTTGATATTAATATTGACTTAGTGCTTCCTATGAAAACATGTAAAAAATGGGAACACTTTGGAATACACTTCATCACATTAGCATTCTCATGTTTTCTGGTCATTTCTGTAAAATAATGTGAAAAGAACAATGGTCTGACATACAATGTATTTGATGAAGCATCTAGCAGGAGACACTGCTGAATATGCTCAAAATGTGGTGGTTAGAAGAAGTGTAATGTTTGGATGGTATTCATATGTATTGAATCTTTATTTTAAATTCTTTATTTTTTAACTGATCTAACTTTATTTAATTTTTAACTAATTTTAAAAAGTTAGAAGATGAGTATTGAAATGGAATTGGATATTGCTGAGTTACACATACATTATGAAAAAATTATAGTAGCTTCTCCTCTGCGGATACTGCAGCCAAAGTCATGTGAAATGTGAAAGAAAACATGCATATTTGAAATACTTCAGTGATGTAATGCATAGTACTGTGCCTATAAATATAAAAATAAATTCGAAATCCAAACTGACTTGGTTCAGGCATATCTGGGTATAGCCAGCATGTGAACAGGGATTTGCAGGGGATATACTCTAGTAGGTGAAGAGAACATCTAAGATGTGCAAAAGAGTTAAAAATCTTGCTTTTAGGAATGCTTAACTGCCACTGGAGTACCAGACATCAGTGTGCTATGTTTTAATTTTTCAGTACAACAATTCCAGGAAAAAAAGCAAACAACCCTTCTGGAAGGAAGTTACACTTAAAATGTCATGGGTTATATTATGTCATTTGGCAACAAGTCAGAGATATTTAAGTAGATAAATTTTAAAAGACTTGAAAAATTTACGTTTTCAGTATTGCAGAATATCATGGTTTGAAAGCATGAGTCTTCTGCAGGGAAAAAATTTTGCTGCCCTCCTCACCACTCCCCTGCCTCTTCTGGCTGTCATTCCAGTGTCCTGTTGGAAGGGTGGAGTTGTGAACTGGGAGCTGGGGAAGCCCCTCTATTTAGCTGGGGGAGAGTTCCAGAGTAGGTCTCTTTTCACTGAGCTGCCTGCCTGCAAAGGTGGTAGGTGATATCATGGAATCCTCCCCACCAGGCCATGCAGACATCAAGGGTGGCAAAGCTGTTGCAACTGAAAAGATGAGAAAAATATGCCTGTCTATTATATAAAAAGTTAGAATGAAATAAATGCTTTGAGTGACCCACAACATAATAGCTCTGCATAAGCCAGAAGGATTTCAGTTTACATTTAAAATTGCATGTAGAATTTCAGTTTTGGATTAACGTTTTTTCTTGGAATACACTATTTTTCTAGAGATTAACTTAGTTGATATGCAGCAAACTATGCTATAACTTAAAGCCTATTTCCAGGAGTCTGTAAGTAACCCTCAGTAAACAGGTTTTTCTTTCAGTATGGAAAAATCTGCTCTAAAATTAATAAGACATAAAGGTAATATCCAGCCTTTCTGATTTCAGTTATTGTCTGATAATTTTGGCAGCTGCAATATAATAATTAGAAGAGAATAAACCCAGGACAAAGCCTGAAAGAATTTGAAAATTACTGGATAGAATATAAGAATAAACAGGAATACCTTCTATTTGGCAAAGGAAAAATACATTTGTTAAGTAAGTGAGTAAATTTTATAAAACTTTTTTTTCTAAGTTGTATGTATATAATCTCTGAGATTATTTTTAATTAAAAAACTAATTTTAGAAGTTATTCAAAAGACTCCAGTGGACAAAAATATTTTGGGAAAGTACAGAATCTATGTAAATGGAAAATCTTAATTTAGAGGCAGAAATGTAACATGCTTCAAAGTTGACATAAATTTGTGTACATATGTGTGTTTTTATGCATGCACACACATGTGTACAGATATACAAACACATCCATATGCAGATACAGTTATGCTTATTTAAGAAAGTTGTTTTGAGCTATTCTCCAAGATATATTCCAAAATTGAACACAAAGACCATAACAAATTTTCATCAAACATGTATTTATTGTTCTAAAGAACAGTGGTGTTAAACAATTAGAGGAAATGGAACAAAAAGTGAAAGTATTAGTGACAAAATTCACTGTAGTATAATAACTGGAAAAGACTTCCAGATTATGCAGTGACAAATTTGAGTCTTATCTAAAAGAAGTTGTTAATCATAAAACTAGTTAGAACAAAAGTATTTCTAGTACAATCTAATTTCAAATCACAGAAAAGCAACAGAATGCAAGAAGAATGCAAATGTTATCTAAAGGACAATGAAGATGGTGAAAGTTCTGAAGAACAAGTCTTATGAGGAGTGGCTAAGGTAATAGGAATTGCTGATTCTGGAGTCTGAAGGAGAGATCTTATCACTCTCTATAAACTCCCTGTAAGAACACTGCAGACTGGTGGATGTTGGTCTCTTCTGCCAGGTAAAAAGCAACAGAACCAAAGGAAATAGCCACAAGTTACATGGGGGGAGTTTTAAATTGCATATTAGAAAGAATTTATTCACTGAAAACATTTTCAAACACTGGAGCGGAGGATAAATGGATTCACCAACAAGAAAGTATTGAAAAGACATGTAAATATGTTGCTTAGAAATGGGGCTTAGTGGTGCACTTGATGGTGTTAAGTTTATTATTGGCATTTGTGGCCGTAAAGGTCTTTTCCAAACTAAATTATTGTATGGTTCCTAAATGATTCTATGAATAATAAATATTTATGCTCTTGGTGGTAACAAAGATAGCAGAACTACCTCAATGTTACAGGAATAAAGTACTATAGTTCCATCTTAGTGTTAAATAGCGTTAAATAGAATTGTATAGCATTTTTTAACAGCAAAAGGATAACTGGAATGAAGGAGAGTTACATTAGTTTGTGTCTTGTTCTAGGTAGAATAGACAGTGCACCATCTTAGTGTGTGATCAGAGAGATGAGAGTTTAGTACAACAGATGAGAAGATAATATGTAAAGATAATGAGTGAGAGTGACTTCAAGGGAGCACACACTTTCTTGCAGGAGGTTATTAAATAGCTTTTATTAAAAATGGCAAGTTTTTTTTCACCCACCCCCTCCATTATTATACACCAATTTAAACTTGTGCTTAAGGAATACTAATTAGCTTCCAATTTCTAATTTTAAATATGTACTATTGGATTGCAGAAGTTGTAATATTTTTCTGCTTAATTTTTTCATTCTTAACATTTCAATATGTTTAGTTCAGTTTACAAGAGATTACTAAAATTCTTGTAGCATTTCAGTTTAGGCTGACAGAAAGGCAAAGGAAGCTGTGTTTGTAAGGTGAGATTCCAAGCTTGGAAACTATAACATTGGGTAATTGTGATGTGGTTATATAACAGCATAGGACAGATATTGTAATTTAGTCTTCCATTCTGATCTTGCTTTTGAAAAAAGTGCATACGTGGCTAACTGAAATAGTACTAATGCTACTCTCCCTGAGGATATACTGAGAATGCAAGGTTTACTTAAATAGTACCTGAAATAAAGCTGGACTCAGCAGCAAACAGGAACTGAATTCCGAAAGTGGATTACTGAAATGGATTCAGAATGCACAGACTGGGATTAAAGGCAGTTCAGACAAAGTCCTCCTCACACATTGTCTATTGAAGAAGACCTTGACACTTAGGATCCCTCAGCTTCATATCCAATGTGATATCTATGGGGTGGAACACCCGGTTGTTCAGTATAGGATCACTTGTCCTGTCTGCTCAACCCGACAGGTACACCCTCTGTCCTGCTGCACTTCTAAGTGTTACACAACATTAGGAGTGACCTTCATCTTTGTAGGAGAAAGTATAAGCAAGATACTGTTTGCATCCCAATCCTTGGTAGTAATTGTCAATTTCAAACATTACCACTTGTACAAGAAGACACTGTTTGCAAAAAGATGCAGTTATATTTAGAAAGTGAGCAGGAGACTGCTCTGAAAAGTGAAATCACTAAACATAATTTCTTCTAAGTTAAATTATGACAGTTTGTCAAGTAATGAAATAAGCACACACATAAATAAGCAAGTCTACCTATTGGTATCATCAATCTTCAGCAAGTTTCACATGCATTCAATTCCATAGAATCATTGAACACCATGGAATGGTTCAAGTTGGAAGGGACCTTAAAGATCACAATTTACCAAATACACTACAATGGCCAGGGACATCTACCACTAGATAGGTTGTTCAAAGCCCTCCAATCTAGCCTTGAATGCATTCATTGATGGAGTATCCACAGCTTCCTTGGACAACCTGTTTCAGTGTCTCACCACCCTCACTCTAAAAAAGTTTGTAGCCTACCTGGAGCCTGGATTGGGGA
>VZRI01010007.1:327-55775 GCA_013397515.1 Upupa epops
GGTTTATTTAAGGAATTGATTAGGAAAGTTCCTTGGGAGGCAGCCCTTTACAAAAAAGGGGTCCAAGAGAGCTGAATATACTTCAGGAATGTATCATTGAAGGCACAAAACCAGGCCATTCCTGTGTGTCGCAAGATGAGCTGTAGCGGAAAAAGACCAGCCTGGAAATTCAGAAAGAACTAAGAGAGAAAAAGAGGATGTACCACCTCTGGAAAAAGGGCGAGGTCACTCGAGTCATGTATCGAGGAATTGTCAGGCTGTGTAGGAGGAAAATTAGGGAGGCTAAAACCCAACTTGAAGTCAGGCTGGCCACTGCTGTTAAGGATAATATGAAGAGCTTTTACAAAGATATCAATGAAAAAAAGAGGGGTAGTAATAACCTCCACTCCTTACTGGACATGGAGGGAAATTTGGTAACTAGAGATGAGGATAAGGCAGAGGTACTTACTGACTCCTTTGCCTCTGTCTTCAACAACAGGGTAGACTGCCTTCAGGATAACTGTTACCTAAACTGGTAGGTGGGATAGGGTACAGTGTAGTTCCCCTGTTATCCAAGAGGTACTAGGTAGAGACCTGCTGATCCATTTGGAATCCCACAGGTCCATGGTACCGGATGGGATTCACCCCATAGTGATGAGAATGCTGGTGGATGAGCTTGTTAAACCGCTCTCCATAATTTATCAGAAGTTGTGGATCACAGGAGTATTTTGTTCAATTCTGGGCCCCGCAGTTTAGGAAGGATGTTGAGGTGCTGGAACGAGTCCAGAGAAGAGCAACTAGAATGGTAAAGGGCCTGGAAGGTAAGCCCTGCAAGGAGAGTCTGATGGAGCTGGGTCTGTTTAGTCTGGAAAAGAAGAGGCTCAGGGGTGACCTTATTGCTGTCTATAACTATCTAGAAGGTGGTAGTAGTCAGGCAGGGAGGTGGTCTTTTCTCCCTGGACACTGGAGACAGGACAAGGGGTCACAGTCTTAAGCTCCATCGGGGGATGTTTTTCACTGAAAGAGTGATTCAATTTTGGAACGGGCTGCCCACGGAGGTGGTCAAGTCACTGTCTCTGGAGATGTTCAAGATTAGTCTGGATGAAGTGCTGAGTGGCACGATCTAGGTGTTAGGTTTACTTGGTTGATTTTAGGTTGGACTGGATGATCTTTAAGGTCTTTTCCAGCATTATTACTGTGATTATGTGGCTTGATAATGGAACTGTGAAGTTCATGGAAATAAGATTCTCTTATTTGTCTGCTTCTGGTGAAATGTGCAAAGTTGTCTCTTGCCTCACCACAGACAAGAATTCTCGAAACAAATGAACATTTGACATTAAAAAGCTTTAGGATGTGTTGCTGCTCATCACTACCTAAAAGAGAACTGTTCCACATTGTGGCATCATCAGTTTCTCTCTAATCAGGCCACTTTTCCTGAAATGTGCTTCTGACTGTCTATCCCTTGACAAGAAAATTGAAGATGAAACTATGTTAACAGGGTGGGTAGGATAGCTAGATTCAGAAAAGTGAAAGATAAAGGAATTTCTTTAATCTTTCCTGTCTTTACAACTAAGCTATTGTGAATACTGCTTGAAAATTCAAGTTCAGGTTTTGCAGTGCTCATGAATACATGTGAAAATCCTACAGATTGTAAACATGATCAGTTTTTGCAAAGCATCATTCTCATGTTAAGATTTTTTTTCAGTGCAATCCTTACAGAGATAATCTCTGTAGACTCTTTATGCTGTGCAGAGGAAGACAACCAATGGACAGCCTGTTAGCATACCCCTTGACAGTAGAAGTAATTGCCCACCATGTCCAGGCTGTGACTGGTATTTGCAGCTTTAAATACAATAACTTTTCTTCTCTATATTCAGTTTTCCTGTACGTGTGTGTTGGATGAGGGGTGTGGTAAACTTGCAGAAAGTCAGGACTGTTTCACACTTAGTTCCAGGATAGTTTTCCAAATGTAGGCAGAAAACAAGCTACATGTAGCCTGCTAATGATGTTCAACACAGCTTGCTACTGATAAAGGCATTCTAGCTTCTTTCAGGCTTCTAGCTGCTTAGAGGTTCCATGGCTAGAAACTTCTTTCAGACATGGTAATAACTATGTTGAGGTGCAGGGATTTGAAGTCTAGATTGCAATGTTGGCACTGCTCAATTTTAGGTCAGGCACAGACAGATTGTGCAAGTATAGGCCTTTAGTATTGGTATTGAAAGGAGAAACTGATTTTTAAATGTTGTAAGAGCATAAACTGGAAGACTGTAAACATGCACACACATTGCAACTGAAGAGACTCTTGTCATGTGTGATCCTATGGAACAACTTAGGTTGATATGATTTTAAAGCCATGATTTCTTTCTTTTTATACTGAGGGGGAGAAGGAGGGTCAAGAAAGGCTTGTTTTCCTGTGAGAGTGACAGAACACTGGAACAGACTGCTCAGAGAGGTTGTGGAGTCTCCTCTGGAGATATTCAAAACCCCTCCTAGACATGTTCCTGTGTGACCTATTCTAGGTGATGCTGCTCTGGCAGGGGGAGTTGGACTAGATGAGCTTTTGAGGTCCCTTCCAACCTCTAACATTCTGTGATTCTGTGAAAGAATAGTTAAACTAAATAATCTGGATTTTTCTACACAAATGATAGCAAAATAAGTTCTGTATTTGTGTTGCTTAGTTGGAATGCCATAGAAAATGGTATGATTTACTATTCTTAGTTCTTCATGTCTGTTTTCAAGATACACTACTTTAGATTGCTATTAAGTATTCCAAGCCATTGTACTCATTGTCATATTGCAGTTGCCTGTGAGGAATTTTGTTTGATCATGAAGTCAGAGGCAGGGGGGAAAGACTCGTCTCTGTGCTCTTGTTTTTGAAAGTAAATAAATCTGAAGCTGAAGTGTTTTGAGGTATGCTGCTAGTGGCAGACTGCTCAAATGTAGCAATGACAGCATTAAAGCATCCTTCTTTTAAAGCCTTGAAAACAGGCATCAGCAAGAGTTCAGTCTTGTACCTTTAATTATCTGTTTAAACCTTGAATTTCTACAATTGCAAGAAACTCAGCATTTTTTGCCTTTTATCTGCTTGCAATATTACATGGTTTCATGTTACATTGCTGTAAAGCTTGAACCTGATGAAATGATTAAGGTTTTTGAGGATAAGTTGCTTGGAAAAGATGTGTGTTTTGGAAACTGAGGAATAGTTTGGTCCAGAGTATGCATAATGATCCTGCGGGCTGCGTAACCAAATGGAAGTTAACTGGTTGCCTGTATGATAGATTACACTGTATGAACAAAGGCAGGAGGTCTGGGAGTTCATATTAGCAGCAAATATTTAAACTGTATTTTTAAGATGTGCCAATTTTGAACTGCAACACTTGAAAATTGGCTTCTCTTGATCTGACAAGTTGAAGTTCATGCTTTGCTTGTTTCTGTAGCAGCACGTGACAGCAGAAATGTCATGACCATTTTGTTATCACATTTATCTTCTTCAGTTAAAAAAAAACCCATAGATAATTCTAGTGATACAACCATACAAATGATCTCCCCTTTCTTGGTGATTAATGTCAAAGGGTAAATTGGTTATTCTATTTATTTTGTGTATGAACTCCTAATGATTTGTTAACTAATGTGATGTTGTAATTAATGATTAAATATGTTGTGCATGTGCCTGTTATTTGCTGTTTGGAAATGCTTGGTGTGTGTTTTACGTAAAATAGCCAAATCCAAAAATAGATGTGTTCAGAGGTAGTTCATAAACTGTGTTCTTGCTGTTGAAGTAGCATGTGGGTATATGTTGTGATCTTTTTTCCCCTTTATTCAGTGATGAACTTATTAATAATAATTTACCTGTATGTGATGGGAGGCTGAAGAGAGGAGAAAAGACAGTTAGAAAAACAAGTGTTAAACTTGTTGAGGCTTCAGTATGGTAACATTGAATATCCTGAAACACGCGGAATAAACATCAGAACACCAAATTTATGCAAAGTAATGCAGTTTAGTTGTCTTGGCGACTTCTTTATTTTTAACCCATGGTATTCCACTATGCTTCTCTGGCTTGGTTGCTGCTCCAGACCAGTTAAATGTTATGTGCACATTTCTGTAACCTGTTTATAAATCGGTGTGCTTGAAAGACTAGCCATATGGCCTCAAGCTGCACAAAGGGAGGTTCAGGCTGGACAGTTGGATAAGATTTTTTTAAACTGAAATGATAGTCAGGCAGTGGAACAGGCTGCCCTGGGAGGTGGTTGAGTCACCGTCTCTGAATGTGTTAAAAGGTCATTTAGATGTGGTGCTTAGAAATATGGTTTAGTGGTAAACTGGGTAGAGTGGGTTTATTGGTTGGACTTGATGATCTCAGAGGTCTTTTCCAACCTGAATTATTCTATAATTCTAAGATTTAATTTTTAAGTGAGTTGCAGCTCTACTTTAACAAGCGTAGAGCTGATGTGAATGAGACATTCTAAATAAAAAACTCCAAAATATTCCCAATATATAACTCTCAATTTCTAGTAATCAATATCTAGGAACAAAAGACTCTTCACTACTGTGTAGGAAAATATACGGTCACAACACAGAAATAGAGAAAATTACCATGAATGCTTATGCTGCAAGGCAACATTGGTTAAAATTCTCAGAGGTGAAGACAATGTGTCTAAGTGTATACATAATACAGCTTTTAACTTACAGTATTCTGTGTTATGAAGTGAAGATGAATGCTAGTCAAGTAATTTAACTGAAACCCTTTAATGTTGGTCATGTGAGAGTTTGGTTTGTGGGTTTGTTGTCTTCCAATTTTTGGACACTCATGTGTAAACAGATATTAGCGGAAAGTGAAGATTTTACGGAGGGTTTTGACCCGCACTACTGTTTGACCTGCTGCTGTTTGTGTATTTAAATGGAAAATAAATTCTGAGATATCTCTGCATGTAGCCCAGTTTGATTTGATTCTTTCTTTCCCCAAGTGATTTTACAGCATCAAGTGTTTAGTCCAGGTCTTCATAATTGAGATGTATCATCCCAGCACCATATTACAGCAATTGTGAGAGACTTTGTCAGATGTAATTGGTTTTTTTGAAGTGGAAGTAAAATAAGCTAAGTTCTCACATTGTGAAATATTTTTGTATAAATTACTGCTTTTACTGTAACTCTTACAAGACTTGCAGTCTAGTCTGTGTTGAATTCTGCATTTAAGACTCTTCTCTTGGCATATTCTACCCATGTTACTTTTAGAAGATTCCATTAATACACTTGCATGAGTTGCTAAAGTAATTAGAGGTATCTGAATCTGTTAGCATAATACTCATGTGATTCAATCTTCTTGCTTACATCAGTTATAATTTGCTGTATGTGTTGCATACAGACTGTCTCAGTCATTACTTACACATTAACCGAACAATTTCAGATGTTATCTTAATCTTGAACCTCATTTTGTCTGTAGTATTCTTCAAACTGCTGTGAGCTTGGTGATCCAGGCTGCTGTTGATGCTGTAATCTCAGTGCTTTGGGTGCTTGCCATGGACAGTGTGTAACTGTCAATCTCCTCTTCCTGTCTTGCTTTCAATAGCAAGGAGGTGGAAAGGAGTGAGCAAGACTAGTGGAACTACTAGATGTTTCGAGTTTTCATCTGCATGATTGTGCTTGAGATTATGCTGTTTGAATGGAATGTTCTTCTTCCATAGAAAAATGTTGCTCTTGGAATCAAGACTGATGCTTATTAATGCATGTAATTTCTTATTATAATATTAAGCATCAGTGACTTTATAAACACTTTATGAAATGTCTTGTTTGCATGTATCTTTTCCCAGGTGAATACACACTAATATCAAAACACAGTATGGTGGTTTATGTTTCTTCTACCATCTTTTAGTCCTTTTAGAAAATTGATGCGTCAATCCCTTTCTATCTTGATGATGAACACTGAAAATAGTGTTTATATGCATTAGATAAAATTCGGGTACCACTGTACCCTTTAAGTAACTCCATATTGTTAGTAGAGTCACGTATCAGAAATAAATATTCCTGTCTTCCCAGTTAGGGTAACGGAGCATTGGAACACGCTGCCCAGTGGTCTCCTTTGCTGGAGATGTTCAAGACCCACCTGGATGTGTTCCTGTGCAACTTGGTCTAGGTGATCCTGCTGTGGCAGGGGAATTGGACTAGATGATCTTTCGAGGTTCCTTCTGATCCCTAGTGATTCTATGAATCTATAATAGCATATTCTTGTTTTTTTTTTGAAAACAGTTTTTGCAGTAATGGGTCTGATGCACAAAATTCATCTGCTGTGTTGTGCTAAGGAGATGTAGTTACCACAAAGTCCTAAATCTCTCTACAGGAAGATATTGCATGCTTGCTACTTAAGTAGAAAGTTTGGCTTGTGCTTTTTGAGATGAAAGACAAAAAAGTTTATTTAATAATCTTTAGTAATAATAACAACAACTCCATTTCAAATGAGAAACCAGTGTGTGTGCAGTATAATACCTGATTATTGAACTGTGTTAACTCTGGATCTCTGTTTAAATCCACAATTTTGCTGTCTCACATAAAGTCATTTGTATTCATGTGAAATTAAACATGGAGACTAATCCGAGCAGAGAATCAGCTGGCCTTCACCTAAGACATCTGACAGTGTAGTCATGTGGTTTACAGGTTCCTTAAATACTAGATTTGTGCACACATAGAAACACCCATACAAATTTGAAATGTTGAAAAGCTTCTTGGTTGACTTTCCTAGATGCCCTCCTTAAGGAATGCTTGTTATGAGCTTTCAGTTTCCATTAGGATCATTGATATTGAATCTTGTACGTCTTGTACATTCTTAATGAAAGGAATGGGTCAATAATTACAAATGGAGTTACAAGTGAACTAAACAAAAATGGTATTGTTGCAGTTTGAAAGTGATCAAATTTTCAAGAACTAATTTTGGTGCTTTCATGCTGAAAGAGCATCTTATTTTGAAACTGGGGGTAGTTTTCCCAACAGACACCCTATGTCAGTGTCCTGACCCTACAGGTGATTGGTGGACACGGAGCAGACTTCTTGTTTTCTCCTTTGTCTCCAGTATGTCATGTAATTCAAAAAGCTCCTCTGCAAGGGAGCTTCCCACCCCGGGCATGGTGGTGACCAATGGTTCTCAGCCTACCTGACACCAAATGGTGGAACACGGAAGAAGCCTTAGTCTGGCTGCAGCTCCACTATGGCCCGCTTTTGCCTGAGAGCTTGAATGCAGGGAGAATGAAACTCTTGCATTGTGGACAGTGCCAACTTGTCCCAGCTCCTAGCAGTGGGCTGAAGAGATGAGCCATTGCCCACACCTGCAGCCCTCTTTGGTCGGGTGAAACTGCAGCCCTCCCCTCTCTCTCTGAGGGCTGAAATGCAGAAAGCCAGTGCCAGCTTATCCTGGTTCCTGCCAGTGGGCTGAAGAGACAGCCAACTCTTATGGACCTCTCCAGCCTAATTACCTTTGAAGATGCCAGGCAGTGGTGAGTTCTTAACTACTTGGAGCCACAGAGGAGAAGAAAAAAGAGAGGAGAAGGCCCTGGAAAAGGCCTGTCTACCACAACAGGCGTTGCCCTATGAGACCTGTGTCATGTTTGCCTTTGTTTCCACTAGACTGGCAAGGATCCTCTATACTCTGCCACTGAGAGAAGCCTCTGATAAGACAGAGAGATCATAAAGTACTGATTTCCTAAATTTGTTGCAAACCAAGAGACTAGGAATGTGTTGCATTCCTATCTGAGGAACTGTTATGGCCTGACCATAAGCAAGGATCTGCTGGTCCTAGTCCCATTATGAAAAACTCCTGAGACAAGAGAAGTCAGAAGTAAGCGTGCAGCATCAGAGGTGGCTGACGACTGCAGGAGGACCGGAAAAGGGACTTTTCCCCAAGCATCACAACTTAAGAGGGCCTTGAGAGCCCTGCTGAATTATATGGATGGAGGGGATGGCTGGATTCCCCCTCTGGTTAGTGTTAGTGTACACTCTCTTTTCTCAGGGCCTCTCATCTAAAGCTGAAAACCAATGTGTTAGCTGCCTCTCTTTTCTCTCTGTTTTACTGTTTTGATTCTTTTACTACTTAGAGGATTTTTTCCTTTTCTTCTTGGTGATGAGTTCAATAAATTCTTTTCTTTTTAGCAAAGCTGTTCTATTGCCTGCTGAACTCTTGGTGAGAGCTGGTTGCTGTGCTTGAATTGCAGGCATCAACCCAAACCCATTTAGACCCTTCAAAAAAGAACCTGATGGATCTTTGTCCATGCAGTAGTAGTAGCCAAGCACCGGAGTTTTGTGTGGCAAGGTCTGATTCTTCATTGTTTTGCTTTTCTTGATTTAGACAAAACACTGAAATGTTATGTGATCTGCTTGGTCTTCCTGTACTGGGAGAAAGGATCATAACTCTTGTGTGTGTTTTTAGTACTTCAGAGTGCTACTGCTGCTATGGCTTTTGTATGTGCATGGGAATGCACACAACCCTGTCTGCCTTCCCACTCCCCACATTTGCCTGCAGACAAAGGCTAAGGAATGCTTCTGTTAGTGTTTGGTGACTCCTTTTTTTTTGCTCATGTTGGATCATGTTGGATTTTTTTGCTCATCATGTTGGATTACAGTTGCTCAGTACTAAATGATTGGACTTGCTCAAAGATTACATCTATATAATCTAATGCCTTGCTTTGCAGGTAATTTGTGTTTTATAAAAGAATACATAGTTCTGAGTAAGATTAATAAATGTATTCCTTCCAGCAAGCTGAACTTATCTGTGAATGTGTCTCAGACCTCTTGTACAGGTGAATTGTGCATGCAGCTTAAGAGCTTATATATTTAAAATGAACGGAAGAAATTGTTTCAGAGGTAATTATTTCTTCTGATAATAATTATGGTGCAGGGCTAAACATACTATACTGGTAATACTTTAATGATGTACCACAGCTCTTACCAAGGCACCTATAATTTCTTGTAACACTGGAAATGCTGAGTAACTTGGGAGAGGCCAAAGAAATGTTTGCTATTAAATTCTGTCTAAAAAGCTGAATGAAATGTACAATCTTGATGGCATAAACTTTAAAAACAAAATCAAAATATTCTCTTAGCCAGGATAACTTTCAGGCATCTGAAACACAATTCAGTTATCTTCCTTTTTGATAAAATGTTCTGCTTTGAGGCTAAGGGGATGAGATCCAGAGATTGTACCAGAATAGAACTGTAATCTACTGATAAAACCTTGTTGACACTTTGAATGAACTAATGGAGCTGCTTCATACTGCGTCTGATTTCTTGTATCTCTTAATGATTCAGTTGAAGGCATTCATGGATAAATCAAGTTACTCATTTAATATAAATATTGGAGGGACTAAAGTACATTTTTCCTGCTAATTCCAAGAAGGAAGCTAAGGCCATGGAGGGGAGTAACTGGCAATTATTGTTACTGCTATCACAGGGTTTCTGGTGCTGTCAGTTCCTTGATTTAAACAAATAAAAATGGTGTCAGGAAACTGAGAACTCACTTCAGTTGTAGCTGTTGCTTCTTTCCACTAAAAGTCCATGTAGAAACAAAGTGGATGAAGTTGGTAAAAAAAAATTGGTCTCTAGACTTGCATTTAGTCATAAACCTATAACTGTAGACAACCTGCATAAGCAGTTTCTTCTGCCCATCAAGTTTTGAGCAGACTAAATTTTGTGACCTAGATTTTTAGTTTTTTACTGAATTAGGTTGTGTACAAATATGAATTGTATGTGAAGTTTCTCAAGGATGTAGTAAAATCTACTTTGGTGAACTCTGTGCTGATATTCAGAACGTTTTCAGGGCAGTCTAACAGTGGTGTTTCTCCTGTGGTAGGGGAGTTAGACTAGATGATCTTTCTATGTCCCTTCCAACCTCTGACGTTCTGTGATTGTTTGATTCTGTAGGATCCAGTCAAAAAGAAAACCCTGCTATCATTTAATGTTAATCATGTCCCTTTCACAGAATCACAATCACATGTTAGGGGTTGTAAGGGATCTCAAAAGACCATCTAGTTCAACCAGACCAGTAAATGTGGCAAGGAAGTTGCTTTTGAAAGGGTTACTTTCTAGTTCTGTAGTCCTCCAGTGTGATTGCCTATTGCATGCAAGAGAGTGAATGAGAAAAAGAACTGATACTTTGCTGAAATGTGGGACTCTCTTGTCATGTTTAAGGTGGAATAACACCACAGGGAAAGAATGAGAAAATAAGCCCTGAAAATGTTTGGACTTTGTTGTTTTTAGGTTAATTGTGTCTTACTGCTAATAAATTGAAAAAAAATGTTGATTCTGTCTCTCTCTTGGACAGAAGTCAGATTCATATCCCACTGGATAGAAGATGTTGTTACGTATTACACCACTAGAAATATGTATGGCTATGCAAAATTCTCCTCTGTGGATAGGTAAAGAGAGGCCCACAAGTATCTGAAGGGAACTTGAAAGCCTTACTGCTTGCTCGGAGGTACGTCTGACCCTGTTAGCTTTGGCACTTGGGGCTTTAAGGGGATAAAGCTTGAATTCAATCATTTGAGTTCGGCTTAAATTAACATAGCACATAAAAATATTGGATGTGCTTTGACCTTATCTTTCCAGCAATGTACCTCTTGCTGTTTTAGTTCATTTGGAAAAACTTATGTAATTGAAAAGGACCAATCATGTGCCTGGCATTCAATATAGGAAACGGAAAGTGTTCCTACAGAATGACTTCCTAGAATCATAGAATCATTAGGGATCTGAAGGGACCTCAAAAGATCATCTAGTCCAATCCCCCTGCCACAGCAGAATCACCTAGACCAAGTCGCACAGGAATTGACCCAGGCAGATTTTGAAGATCTACAGAGAAGGAGACTCCACAACCCCCCGAGCAGCTTGTTCCAATGTTCCGTTACCCTCGCTGTGAAGAAGTTCCTTCTGATATTTATATGGAATCTCCTGTGTTCCAGCTTGTACCCATTGCCCCTTGTCCTATCAACAGATGATCTTGAGAAGAGCCTGGCTCCATCCTCCTGACAACCACCCCTCATGTATTTATAGATATGAATGAGGTCACCCCTCAGCCTCCTCCAAGCTAAAGAGACCCAGCTCTCTCAGCCTTTCCTCATAAAGGAGGTATTCTGCTTCCTTTATCAACTTTGTTGCTCTGCTCTGGACACCCTCGAGCAGCTCTGTGTCCTTCTTGAACTGAGGGGCCCAGAACTGGACACAATACTCCAGATGCGGTCTCAGTAGTACAGAGAAGAGGGGGAGAAGGACCTTTGTTGGTAAGCTAACTGCCCCCTTCTGATGCACTGCAGGATGCTGTTGGACCTCCTGGCCACAAGACCACATTGCTGGCTCGTAGTCATCCTGCCATCCACTAGGACCCCCAGGTCCCTTTCTCCTGCACTGCTCCTCAGCAGGTCAGTCCCCAACCTGTTTGGGTACCTGGGGAAGTTCTTGCCCAGAAGTGAGACTCTACACTTACTGTGGTTTTACTTCACTAAATTTCTCTCTGCCCAGCTCTCTAGCCTGTCCAGGTCTTGCTGAATGGCAGCACAGACTGCTGGGGTGTCAGCGACACCACACAGCTTTGTGCCATCAGCAAACTTGCTGACAGTGCACCCGAATCCCTCATCCAAGTCATTAATGAATAGATTGAATAGGTGAATGAATTTGTTCTGTATGAAGCTGTCAGAGGTTTAAAACCTGAGACGTCTTGAAATAATTAACTTAATTAATGTGCCAATGCAGCAAAACAAAAGAAGGAGGGTTCAGAAACCACTTGTGAATTGCAGGCAAGAACAAAACTAACTTAATTTGGAGAAAACGGCAAGACGTTTGATTCACCCTACATACAAAACGACATAAGGAATTCACCCTGCATAAATATTTTCTGCATAAAGATATATGAAGATTAATCCCATGTTCTTACATAACTGAGTCAAAATGGCAATGTGCAGTCCCTCTTAGAGAGGAGAGTTCCGGCTGTTCATGGTCCTTGTGGAAAGGTGGTGTCCATCAAGTTCACACACATGTTCCTCAGTGTAAGTGAGAATTTTAAAATCTAATTCTCTGTTCCATGTTCTTCCATGCCAGTTCTCCATTTCCAAAATACTGTTTTCTGTAGCCAGGAACAGAGGTAGAATTCTTTCCACTTCAGCAAACCATGGAATTATTATTAAACCTTCCTTTTGCTTATTCTTGAAACACCACTTTCTCTCTATTCACCATGTTCCCAGCACAAGATGGCTGCTGTGGTCAGCACTCCGTGACATGTGCTGTGCTCTTTCCAAAATATAGAAGTGAACTGAAGGAGAAGCCCAAGACTGGAAACACCAGCCCAACTTCTGTTTGTTCTTAGAACTGTAAAACAGACCTTGGAATATCCAATTGAAAATGTCACAAGTTGCTACAGCAACCTTCCAGTACCTCTGACAAGAAATATGAAGTTTCAAATTGTGACAGGAACTTTTAATGATTATGAGAACTTATATGAATTTGAGTTATTCTCTAATAAATATTTCAATATTGTAAATTTATTTTTCATTTCAAACTAGCAGGCTGTAATAGCAGTCTTGTTTTAAGTGAGTGTGGTTATTGGTTCTTAGGAGCCATCTGTATGGTGGTCTAGTTCTGTGTTGGTTACAGAACTGTTTGTTAACTTTGTTATTTGCTTACATCTTGAAAACCTGTTATTTGTTAGTATGATTTTCTTCAGGTGTAACAGATAAAAGATTTGATGACTTGTTCAGACAAATAAAACTGAGGGGTTTGTCTGCTTTTTTGGAAGGAATATTAGCAAAATACTTAACATCAGTCCTTTGAATATTTAGATGACTTATGGTGTATGAAAATTTGGCTGTGCCCTCTCTTGGCATTTTTGTAATGTGAAAGAACTGAGCTGATGTGAGCTGAGTAAGAATTATCTGTTGAATAGTTGAATTTGTCTTGTGGAAAAGGGAGTGAAGGTAAATGTTTTCTTTTGTAAACCAACTTACATGGTAGTACAAACATAGCAGAGAGAGCTGCTTGTGAGACACTTGTGGAGTCTGATAGCTGAGTTAAGTGCGTGGTGCACTTCAAATGGGGTTTTGCCTTTCCCTTCCTTTTCCGTTTATTCATGAGATGAAATTCAGTGTCTGCATAGCACAGAGCTAGTACTTATAGATCATTATACTTCACAGAAGCAGAACAAGTAGCCTCTCATTGTAACTCCTAATGTAGTGGAGGTGCTTCTGCCTTAAGGATGTTTCTTGGGATGCTTCTCTTGAGTGGTGTGCAAGGAAGACGATGGCAAATGAAGAGAAGAGGGCTTTTATTGCAGTGCTAGGAGGGAAAGAGAAGAGAATGAAGCTGAAAAACAAAATACATCAAACTTGTGCTCTAATAGACAAGAATAGAGGAAAGATGAGAGGCTTCAAGCCTCTTAAAGTCTACGTGCTGAAGAAAATTTTAGTACTGAGAAACAGAAGAAGAGGCATGCAAATAGGCATATTTCTTTGCGTTTCTTACTTCGTGTAAACTGGAGGAAAGAGAGAACTTGCAAAATAATGGGGTATTAACAGAAAAGCTCACCTTCAAGACAGGACTGATATGCTTTCTCTGGTGCTGTCCCACAGTCATATTCTGTATTTCTTCTTGCTGTTTGACAGCTGAGGCCATCTTCTAAGGACGGAAGCTTGGGATCCTTGATTTCTTTTGATGGATACATTGGGTCGACTGTTGCAAGTGCTGCTCTGTGGTTCCTTTCATTAATGAATTTCACACACACTCTGTCACAGCGCCTCTGCTCCTGAGTGCACTAGTTCATGCATGTAATCAAGGCAAGTGCTGTTCAGGCCATCTTTATAAGACTCAGTGAACAAGAATGTTTCAGTGTTATCTTACTGTTTTGTTAGCACTGGAAGCTACCTTGTGTTTCTGTTAGTGAGAGGCAGATGCTTTAATTGACAAATCTGTATGAAATTCTAATGAAGTTCGGTTTGGCAACTTTCTTTTGATATAGCTGCAGATTAAAGCATAACTGGGGTAATAACCACATTTTAACACAGGAAAGCTGAAAGGACAGTAGGCATCTGAAGAACATAATCTGCAAAGATATAGGAAAATTGTTGCCTTTTACAGTTCTTGTATGAGCTTGTGCAAGTGTATTATGTGCTTCATTCTAGTGGCTTTAAGTGGTCGTGTTTATTGCTGCTTGGCTTTCTGGAGTACCTCTGACTGGTTATTGTCTGTCTGCTAGGTTCATGGGTAAACAGGTCTAGGCTGCACAGTTGCATGGTAGAGCAGAGGTACCTTTAACATGTTCTTGCTCACTCTTCAGCTTCTTTAGAAGTTAACTTACAAATTTGTGTGCCTGTAGCCCTTGTAAAAATCTTTAATGTTTCAGAGAAAGCAGGTCCCATATTACTGTTATCCTCAAGCTGATTTCTGTAGGCTCCTTAGAGGAAACGTTTCAGCACAATTTCAGGTAGATGGTAATAAAAAAAGCAGCATGGGAGGAGAGTTCTGCAGAATGTCTTAGAAAGTGAGAGTTTATCTTCCAGCTACATTGGAAACCTTTTTTATTTTATATCCTGTTCTCAGGGATTGCTAGTTAATAATTCACACATACCTCATTTGCCAATTAAAGAAAAATTGAATTTGAGACAGTGGGATGTTCAATTAAATATATTTGGGAATCAGTTAATACTTACATTGCACAGGAAGGGAGTTTAATTATTTAAAATGTCCTTTCTTTATACATTTTTATTTTTCATGAGCAAAAAGTAGTGATGTTTAATTACCATTCCTGATTAGGTATTTCTGAGCATTTTCAGACTTGGGACTTGAAACAGCTTGGTTTTTTTCTGGTTTTAAGATGAAATAAATGTTACTTAGTTTTTTTGAGTGCATGCATGGACTTGATGACAAACCTTGCAAATACACAGTCAGAAATCAAATCTTCACCTCAAGTGTGTGGTGTAGAATAGTGTATTAGACTGTTTGCACAGCAAAATTAAGTGATTAGATATAAATTGGAATTCTCTCTCAGTCACAAAGAGTGGGAGGTGAATCTGTTCCTTCTGGAGCGCCTTGAATTCTCAAACCCCTTACTCCCTACAAGCACTCCTTTCCTTTCTTACAAGAAAGTATACATGAAGATGAAAAGGTCCTTTGTTACATGGTGTGCATATTACTGGAGTGGATTTAGTTTCTTTCTTACTGATTCGTGTTCCATCATTGACTGCATTTGTACACCATATTAGTCACAGTATGGCTAGGCTATTTGCAACAGATTGTGGGGAAAAAAATAGTTGTTTCTAGATGAAAACTTCCAGAATTTCCTGTTTTGATGAGAAGATACTTCTCATTAACATGCATTGCTGTTTCTGATAGACCTCTCATAAGGCAACTGCTGCTTTTTACCAGAAAAGCTGTACTAAGCAGACAGTGAAAAATCTTAAAAACATAAATAAGCTTTTTGCCTCTTTTGTGCAAAACCACAAAGCTGCCTGCGTTAAAATAGCACGAAGGGATAACTAAGCTATTTCAAGTTATTCTGATTCTTAGTGGGCTGTAACTAAGGGCTACAGTACAGCTATGGACTATGGGTTGAGTTTATCATCACACAATAGCAAAATTATTGAGGCTAGAAAGGACATCTAAGATTATCAAGTCCAGCCTATGACTTAACATCACCACAATCACCTAGACCACTAAGCACCACATTCAGTCTTTTCTTAAACACCTTCAGGGATGGGAACTCCACCATCTCCTTGTGCAGTCCATTGTAATGCCTAACCATGCTTTCTTACCTTGAGGAGGTGCTTCCTAACAACTAACCTAAACTTCCCCTGGTGCAGGTTCAGGCCATGCCCTCTCATCCTGTCACTAGTTGCTTGGGAAAAGAGCCTGACCCCCAACTCATTGCAGGGTACTACCTTTCATAGCAATTGATACTCTGAAGTGCTGCTGATGTTACTGTATGTATGGCTGTCTAAATCTCCCATTAAGTCTTAGCTGGAGTCTTAAGTAGCCTTACTTTTCCACTGCTTTTCCCTGAGTTTATGGATTGTGTTAATCTGAGTCAATGTTGATTTGCATTCTTGAGCAAATAGCTCTGTAGAAGTCCCCCAGGGTAAGTATTTACTCTCAGTACTTGGTCTTGTGTAATATACTTACTTTAACGACCCAGAGTTTAAGGACATGATAGTTTGATAAAAATCAAACTGGGAAATACTTCCTTTTTTTTTGTAATTTATGTCTTGATTAAGTTGCTAGGGCTGTTTTGTTCGTTTGGTGGTTTTTTTTTGTTTTTTTTTAGTAAAATGCTGGAAATATGCTATTATTAGTCCTCATGGTCAAAACTAGTCAATTTCAGGGGATTCAGCTAAGCTGTGCATGTAATTTTGAATATTTAAATTCTGATGCATTGGTGGGAATTATTAATGTAACACTTCACATTAGCACTTAACATTAGTGACAGGTTTTTTTTTTTATTAAAAAAGATGATATTTGCTATCCATATTACAGGGTTGATGGGAAATTGCAAGAGGGATAAGGATATAACATCAGAGATTTCATTAAAAAAACCCCAGAAATGTTACTGTGGAATATTGGTGGAGGACTTCTGCTTGAAACAATTTTGATTTTCCAAATGTTATGAGAGAGTGAATTAATTAGTTGCTTCTACTATGGTGAGTATTCAGCTTGTTCCAGTGCCTCACCACACTCATCTTCCAGTTATTGAAATTTAAGATGGATATTTATTTTTTAAAAATCACATTATAAACACAATCTATTGAGAAATAAGTTAACCTATGAAAGTGCAGTTGTCTTCAGACTATTTTTACATCACAGTAGGTACTTTGTCTTGGCTGAAAACTTGTGTTTTCTCCATGAGTTTATTAGGTCTTGTTTTCCATCTTAGGTAACCCTGGTAACAAATACTGTAGTTATTCTGGGGAAAGTAGTTATATTTCTCCAAATATCTCAAGTTGGCTGTCATTAAATGTCATTGCTGATGATTATCTGTATGAAAAACTTCTAAATATTGTGTGAAAAGAGAAAAATTACTGAACATAGTCCATGTTATTTTTGTACAAACTTTGCTTAGTTTTTGGGGCATTAGTGAGTTGATCGAGGCTTGTGAAATCTTTTCCAAGTCCTGCTGATTCAAGGTCAGCACAACTGTGACTTGAAAAATATATCTCAGTGCTGTAAAATAGGTAGATTACCAAAAGGTATGCAATGGGTCACTGGTTACTAACGTTCCTTATTAGTTTGAAGCAGCTTATTTACAATAAGTTGTTACTGGAGTAAATACTAAGTAACCAAAGACTTTAAAAAGTCTGTAGTTTACAAATCTTGGCAACTCCTGAGTGCTTAGTTGGATCAAACCAGAGATGTTTTTTCGTACTGACATTATGACCTTTATTTGTGTATTTCGTTATTCCCCATCTTCTCCCTGTGCATCCTTTAAAAAAAATAAAAAAAACCCCAACTGCAGTGACTTGGCCCTGGCTGAGGCCAGGTGCCCATCAAAGCTGCTCTATCACTCCTCCTTCTTAGATGGACAGGAGAGAGAAAAATGTAATGAAAGGCTAGTGGGTAAAGACGTCAACAGTTTAATAAAGCAGAAATCAAAAGCCACACACAAAATCAAGGGCAAAAGATAAAGATTATTAGCTACTTCCCACCAACAGAAGATATTTAGCTGGCCTACTAGGTCACAGGGCCTGATATCTATAGCGGTTGTTCCAGAGGACATGTGTCATCAGTGAATGTCCTTCACACCCTTCCCTCTTTCCCCTTGCTTTTGTAGCTAGGCTGAGGTTGTATGGTGTGGAATATCCTTTTGGTCAGTTTGGGTTAACTGGCCTGGCCATCAGCCCTTCTCAGCTGGGGACAATATTAGGAAAGGAAAAAACAAGGCACAGCCTTGGTGCTCTGCTCAGCAGCAGCCAAAACACTGGTGTGTTACCAACACCATTCCAGCTACCACCACAAACGCAACACAGTGAAAGATATAATGGGGAGGATCAACCCCATCCCAGCTAAACCAAATCCAATCTCTAGTTCTTATTCCATACAATCTGTGTCATGCTTAGGTCTTACATAATTTAATATGTGTATCATTCTCATGACTGAACATGTACTTAGACCATCTTTATACCCAGTGTTCCTTCTCAACAACACTTGCAACCTAAACTATGGACTCAAATCACCTTCATACCCAACGTACAGATTTATACTACTATCCCCAGTCCTTTAATTGAAAGATGTTATTCTTCCACTTTCAAGAACTTCTTCCAGTCCTCCAGATGTTAATTTGGCCCTGTCTGTGGTGTTCAGAGAAGAAGAGAAGCAGTATATTCATCTGTTGACCACCAGCACCAGTTCAGTTTCAGTTACCACTGCATTTTCTTTCCTCTGTGTAGAACTCACTCTTTGTCCATTTAAGTAATTTCTACCGTGGTACTTCCTACAACTGACAACTCACATTCCAGATTATTCCTCCCTCAAGATTAAATATCTTTGAGGTACACACCAGGTCTACCCATCCTTCTTCATTTCCCACCAAGTACACTCAGGACTATGGGCAAAGACAATCCCACAAATGGGTTTACCTTACAGCATGGGAGGGGAACCCCAGCCACATGCAGTAGGGGGAACTTACCTCCATGGTATGCAGAGGTTTTGTTTGGGCAGAACTAGGACAGTTAGCACATCCTCTAGAATCAACGAGCCTAGTAGCTTCTGATTTATTTATATCCCAGTGCTTCCATGCCCCATGACCAAACATCCTCAGCATAGTCTCCAACAGTCTATCACCTTTCAAACTTCTCGGAGGCTTGTGGATGATAAGGAGTTGACAAACCTACTCAATGCCATGTTTCTTAACCCAGGAGCCAGTGGAATTATTTTGGGAATTAGTCCTGTTGTCTGATTGTGGTTTGTGTGATCACACCACATGTTTCATGTTCATAGGTAATCTGTATGATGGCCAGGTGGTCAGGTTCACCTGAGCACATGAGCACATCTGTCTGTTTTTTCTCTCCCTAGGTGTCCCAGTGTTTTGTGGGCCCGCTGAGCTAAAAATGGCTAATACTAATCCTTGTATTCCCAGTGCAGGTCTGCCTGAGCTACTTTGATTTTGGCAGCCTTGTTCATCGTTTTGATGTTCTCCACTGGCACAGCTCTTGGATGTGTGAGCATATGCATGGCATTCTTTTAGAGTCTGAAGGGCTACCTGTGTGGCTTTCACTTCTGCAAACTGGCTTCACTCAACTTCCCATCCAGTGGCTTCAACAACCTGTCTTGTGGGACTCTACAGCTTGACAGCAGCTTTCCCCTTCCAATGGTTTCCTACCACACAAGATCTATCAGCAAAGAACAGTGCTCATTTTCTGGTAAAAAAATTTTTGGTGGTGCTTCTTGGGAATGAAACACCTTCACAGGAGATGCCTCAAAATCTCTGCCTTCTGGCTAGTCCATGATCTCTTTCAGGATTGCTGGTTGGTTCCCCAGTCAAGCTCACCACATGATCATTGCTATTCTCTTACTCCATGTAGAACATCCAGTGTAGCAGAAGCATTCAGGGTGTTGAAAGTGCTTCTGTACCAACTATTTTGGAAGTAGTTCGAACTCTCTCGTATGCTGCCATATGGTGCAGAGTAGCTGAACACCACCTGTCATTTTCTTCTCCTGGTGTCTCTTTTGGCTTTATTTTTCTGGAAATTGGAGGATTTGCCAGGGTTCAGATACTGCTTCTTTGTAGTTTGATAGCTCCCCACAAGACCCTGCATTGGTCTAGGTTTTGGCTCTATTTTGAATAAAGTTCCTTCTACATGAGCCAGTGTTTTGATTCCAAGCGGCCCCATCTGAGTCAACAGGTGTAATGGGTTAATCCCTGACAGCATCACATGACTTATGTGTGGCCCAATTAACATCTATTTCCATGATGCTATAGATGGCATGGGAGTACAACGTCTTTCTTTTCCAGATGGCGCTCTCTGCTCTCCTGCCCTGCAGACTTGTTGAAAGATAATCTCTCTCCATCCTCTTCCATGCTGCTTTAGAACTTCCCTTTCTTGTGTTTTCACTCCTTTTCCTTATATATTCCTGATCCAGTCTAAGTATTATTTTATCCTATTTTCCTTCCCCTCCCCTTCCCTTCTTCCTGTCACACTCTCTCCTGTCTCCCTGCATTCTTTCCTTCCTTTGCCCAGTAAAACTGCAGCCATTTGAAAAATGGATAGCATGTATGGGAAAAGCCTTTCCATTTCTTTTCTATAATGCGTCACATGCAGAGAATTCCTCCGATAGGTTTTTATGTAGTGAGGCTGTTGGGTCTGTGGTGGCTTACAGGTTGTTTTTTTTCCTTCACCTAACTCTTTCTGTTTCCCTGTTAATGAAATGTGCTATTTTTGTTTATTTTAATATTGCCTTTGTTCTGAAGACCTTGGCAGATTGAAACCAAAAAAAGACGACAAGAAAAGACAAGAGGATTTGTCTGTAGAAATTAGTTTGAATACTTCATCTCCTGGTTCCTTCTTAGAAGACTCAGTTGCTTCAGCTGTAACTTCTTTGTGGAGCAAACTAATTTTGTGGACAGTAAACTTTTATCTGGGTAAAAGATTTATTTATCTTGGGTAATGAAGTAGTGGTCAGTTTAGAAAAAAAAAATGAAGACTTTTCCTTTCCTTAGCATGTGTGTGGATAATCAGATGATGCAATGGAAATATTAGATTGTATATGTTAAACTGGGGTTTGGATTGATTAAGGGACAGGAATGGAAATTGACTATAATTAGACAGACAACTTCATAATAATATGTCAGGTTTTGTGGAGCTATTAAGTGGTAGGTACTGATAGTGGCTTCATACCCTCTGAGTTAACCCTAGTGTCACCAGCCCTGTCAATGTTGTTATTTTAGTTTTCACATATTCACAGAATGGTTCAGGTTGGAAGGGACCTTAAATATCATCTAGTACCAACCACCCTGCCATGAGGAGGGACACCCCTCACTAGACCAGGTTGCTTAAGGCACCACCCAAACTAGCCTTAAACACTTCCAGAGAGGAGGCAAGGACAACCTCCCTGGGCAACTTGTTTCAGTACATCACCCTCTGTGTGAAGAGCTTCCGTCTGACTTCCAGTCTAAACTTACCCTCTTCCAGCTTGAAACCAATACCCTTGCTCCTACCACTACAATCACTTGGAAACAGTTCCTCTCCAGCTTTCCTGTAGCCCCCTTCAGGTACTGGAAGATAGCTGTAAGATCTCCCCGGAGTCTCTTCTTCTCCAGGCTAAACAGCTCCAACTGTCTCAGCTTGTCCCTGCAGGAGAGGGGCTTCAGCCCTCCAGTCATCCTAATGGCCCTCCTCTGGACATGTTCCAACAGTATCTTTCCTGTGTTTGGGGCTCCAGATCAGAACATAGTACTCCAGATGGGGTCTCACAAGAGCAGAACAGAGTGGGAGGATCACCTCCCTTGTCCTATTGGTCACACTTCTCTTGTTGCAACCCATGATGCAGTTGGCTTTTCGGGCTGCAAGCAAGCATTGCCGCCTCATGTTGAGTTTTTCATTGACTTAACCCCTCCAAGTCCTTCTCCACAAGGCTTCTGTCAATCTGTTCACCACCCAGCCTGTATTTGTGCTTGGGATTGCCTGGACCCAGGTGCAGGACCTTGCACTTGGCTTTGTTGAGTCTCATGATGTTGGCACTGGCCCACCTCTTAAGCCTGTCCAGGTTCCTCTGGATGGCATCTCTTCCCTCTAGCATGTCCACACCACACAGCTTGGTGTCATCAGCAAACTTGCTGAGAGTGCAGTCAATGCCACTGTCCATATTGACAGAGATGTTAAACAGCACTGGTCCCAGTGTATGTATTGTTTTTGTAAGAAAATATTTTAGAATGTTTGTATCATATTTGTGTGGGTTTTTGTATTAGACATTTTTTTTCCTTTCCATGGTTGCCAATCCGAGCACATCTGTTCCATTGGTGAAAATTTTTCTTTTTTCCCCCCTCAGTTTATACACTGAAGATGAAATAACTTGACATCAGAACTACAGGGCTCCTTACTTAAAAAACAATGTGGCAAATAATTTTTGTTCTTGTATTATTGTGATTTCCATAATTTCCAAAAGGAAAATAAACAATAAACTTCTACCCAGTCTTTGTCCAATGAAGTTTTTGTATTTCTAGGAGAAAGTTTTGCAGTCAGAGTGCATTTGTTTATTTTCAGTGTCTAGCTTTATTCTCTGTTTTGCCTTCTAGAAACTGGTCCAATCTTGAGTAGAAATAATAAATGCTACATAGATGGCCCAAGAAGCAGTAGACAAAAGGTAACTTTATACTATTGCCCTCCATATTTTAACTCAAAAAATAAATATTAGAAAATTATGTTTATATGACAGAAATTTATATTTCCCATTCAGGAAAGTGTGCTCATAGCATATAATCTCACCAGTATTAGAGCTACTTCCAACTGCTTAAAAAAGCTGCACATTTGTTAGCTTTAGGCACTTCCAGTGTATTTGTGCTTACTTGTCATTTTAAGGACATTAAAGAATGCCAATATCAAGAGCCACGAGTTTTATTTAGAGCAAACAGTTCTGTCTTCCTTTCCTTACATCATTAGCTAGCCTTAATTTGTTTGAGAAGGGGGCAAAATGGTCTTTATTAATTTGGTCAGTGCTTGGAGTCATGCTTGTCAGCTGAATAAACATGAAAAGGAAAATATATTGTATCTCCTAGTGGTTTTTCTTGGAGTTTGAGAAGGAATGCTGCACCACTCATTCCAAAGAAAAATAGGTCATCTCTTTTGAAGTATCCCTTTCTTACCCACAAGTCCCATATTACTAGCAAGTCACGTATATAGAAAGTGAATTAGACACTGGATTTCCTATTAGTTGTGCAAAAAGCAAAATTAAAATAAGCTCTACCTTCTGAACTTGTCTTGTAATCGAGTACCACTGTTCCAGTTAATGAAAAGTTAAAACACTTCAAAGTGGTAAATTCCTGTGCTTTTTAAATCTGATCTCACTTGCAGAAGTAAGTAAACCAAGAGATCAAAGAGAACTGTTGTACATTGATCTTTCTTTCTGAGGCACTGCTTTTATAAATCCATAATGTTATTGAATGCCAAATGCAAAGCAAAATACATCCCCTAGATGCACATTAGCTCCAATTGTGCTAGTAACAGCAATCCGAAACCTGCTTTTTCTCTGTGATTCATTGTCTTACGTGATTTGCAAAAATGTAACTACTTAAAAAATGTTTTACTTCCTCTTAACCCATGCATGCTCATGTGTAATGTGTATTTGAGGTATATGGAACTGAAAGAGCTTCCTTGACTCATGCCTCCTTGCCTTGTTAATAAAATAATTAAAAAAAAACCCCAAAACACCAGAGAAGTCTGAACCTTTATATTCTTTGTAAGTGTAATGTTCATTGTTACTCAGTAAATATATGTAAGGCAGTAGGGAATGGGTGATTACCTCTCACTGGACTAATCTGCAAGTATGGCCTTATTTTCAAAAAAGGAATAAGCTCATTGTTTCCCTGGTTAAAACTCAGAAAAGACAATGATTACATAGTTTGTACATACAGTAAAAATGTACTAAAAGTGCTTAAATCCCATGCTGGATAGTTTGAGTGGAGGGGCTGTTATGATGTCAGTAATTGTCTTCTGTGTGCATGCTAATTAGCTGCTTCTAGGGTCTGCATTGTTCCTTTGATCTAAAACAAGTAAATATTGATTAAAGTAGAAGAAAAATGTTTTACAAAAATTCTAAACTTAATTCTGCTTTGTATCTGTAAGGTGTAGGTAGTAGAGGGTTCATTTTGAAGACTTTGTCTAGTAATAAATTCAGTGCCATCTCATTTCCATCTTTTGGAGTAACTCTTTACAGCATTATTTCTTCAGCATAAGGTTGTCTTTGTGCTCCTGGTGATGATGTGCGAATTTTTTGTTTGCTTGAGTTTTCAGCGTCAACTGGATTTCAAGTTTAACATTATATACTGACAAGTTTATCACTGGCTAAATATGAGCCAGCAGTGTGCCGAGGTGGCACAAAAAGCCAGTGGCATCCTGGCTTATATCAGGAACAGTGTGTGGCCAGCAGGACTAGAGATGTAGTTCTCCCCCTGGACTCAGAACTGGTGAGGCCTCACCTTGACTACTGTGTGGAGCTCTGGGCCCCTTGCTTCAAGAAAGATACTAAGATATGGGAGTGGCTCCAGAGGAGAGCAAGGAGGCTGGTGAAGGGACTAAAGGCAAAGTCTTCTGAGGAGAGGCTGAGGAAGCTGAGGTTGTTTAGCCTGGAGAAGAGGAGACTCGGGGGGCGGGGTGGGACGGGGGGGGGACACCTTATTACTCTCTACAGCTACCTGAAGGGAAGCTGTAGACAAGAGTGGGTCAGGGTCTTCTCCCAGGGAACTAGTAACAGGACAACAGGGCATGGCCTGAAGTTGCATCAGGGGAGGTTTAGGTTAGATGTTAGAAGCAATTCCTCTTGGAAAGGGAGTTCAGACATTGGAATGGACTGCTCAGGGAGGTGGTGGAGCCTTCATGCCTGGAAGCATTTAAGAAATGACTGGATGTGACACTTGGTGACATGGTCTAGCTCATGTGGTGATGTTAGGTCATAGGCTGGACTTGATGATCTTAGAGGTCTTTTCCAGCATCAGTAATTCTGTGATTCTGTTTAAATCTGTATCAGAATCATTTTACTTCATGCATTTCAAGTTTTATGCATTAGCTCAAATAGCTCTGAAGGACTAAACTGGAATTTTCAATGATAGACAATGACAGCATTTTGCAACATGAAAGGAGAGGGGTTTTGAGGGATGGGAGAAAATTCTGTGTGTACAAATTGTAGTCTGACATTTATTCACTTTACCAGTTTTTCATCTGAAGTATTCCAGCCTCGTTTCTTTGAAGGAGCATTTTAATATTTTTTCCTCTCTTTGATACCTGTGCAAGTGCTTTCCCTGCCCAGTGTGGCTATATGTTTCTGTATGTAGGCTTACAGAAGTAAGAAGTAAGTCATAAGCATTATGGATCACAAACTACCTTTTCAACCCCAGCAATGTTGTCTAACACAGTAACTCTTGCCTTAAACACAGGCATTTTCAGTGGACCTTTTGTCCAAGAAGGTTGGCAGAGTCCTGGCATATGATTCCTGGGTACTCTCTTGACTAACCTGTTGATGAAATCAGACTGAAGTCAAATGGGACAGTGTGGGAAGAACTATCCTTATTCTGCCAGTGAAGACCCTAATAATAAACAATGTTTTTTGAGATACTAGTGCTGTAATGGCCTGTTCTGAGAGCAGTCTCAAGACAGCGTGTTAAATCATCTACAGCTTGAATTTTTAAACCCAGATTTTTAGAGATCTGTCTTCAGCACAATTTGGGTTTTCCTTGTAAGATTTTTGAGCAGACGTGTTAGCAGGTGAGTTTCTGATTCACCTGGAAAGTGAACACTCAACAGGAGACAAGCTCTCATTAGCGATCGGGCTTCCAGTTCTTCCTCAGTTTTACCTTTCAAAAAAGCTGTTATTAAATATAGTATAAGAAACTATTAGTGATTTCATTTTACTTAATGCAAAAGAGGCAGCCATGGAAATCTGCCCTAGAAATGTTTGACTCTGATGCTTAAATCCAGCGCTTCCGGAGTGCAAACAGATGTTCAGTAATTGCAAAGAAAATTTGTGTCTTAGTTTATAGAGTTCATCTATAAAAATACTATGTTTGCATATCCTGAAAGGAATGGTTCACACTGAGAAAGGTCAGGTGCTAGGATGACCCCACAGCCTGCAGAAAACCCCCACACTAGCCAGAGTAAAGCTCATAGAGGACTTTGAGGATAAGTTATCTGCTCCAGCATGTTGTTCTCCATGGGCTCCATGCAAACCAAACCTCCAGAAACTTCATCATGATTTTGCAGGAATTCTTCCATGCTGAGCTCTGGGGTCTCCACAGGCTCACTCGCCATCCCCATGCTCTTAAGTGTAAAACGACTGCCATTGTGTGTAAGCCCGGACACTGCCATGTCTTTTTCCAAATCAAAAGTAAAAAAACCAACAGGAAACAGGATAACTTGTCCCACAGGCTTTTCCCTTCCACAAAATAAGTTTATTTGCAGATGCTTGAACTTACAGAAGAAAGTGAGTGACTGGAGCTTCTGAGGGAGATTCTGTCTTTGAAACTTCTGACTGGCTGTGCCAGCAACCTCCTTGTGCAGTATTAAAAACCCCACAGGCTCAAATGAAAATAGTTTGAGCATTTTTATCCTTTGTTTCTTTAATTTCCTCAAGTCTTTGCATTTTAGAGGATTGACATTACACAGACAGTGCACTATCTGGGCTTGGATTTCCTGCTCTGCTGTAAAGAGAATTGGAGGGGAGGGAGCCAGATTGCTTTTGTTCAATAACCTCACTCATGGTAGTCTGTTAACTGACTTGGGGAACATGTACAGGCTGAGAGACTGTAAGATGTCACTTGTCCAATCTGCCATTTTTCATTACTCTTTCTTTTAGTATGGAGAATCTGGAATGCTTTCCCTCTATGGATTCAGATGGGTTTACAAGGCTTGCAACTGGAAAAGCATGCTGCTGTTTGGGCAGTTGTCTTTTAGAGAGACATCGACTGTCCACAGACACACAATCTCAGGACCTTCAAACTTGTGATTCAGCAAGGTTACAGTGCCTCTGATGAGATCAAGCACTTCAGAATTTTCTGTCAACATTTTATTTTTCTGAGTGCACTGAGTGGACCATCTGCTGACTTATCATAATATCATAGAACTATGTTGAAAGGGATCTCAGAGATCATCTAGTTCTGACCCCCCCACCTGCCCAAGTGAGGGACACCTTATCCTAGGCAAAGTTTCCCAGAGTTCCATCCAGCCTGGTCTAGAAAGGCTGGAGGCATCCATAACTTCCTTGGGCAACCTGTTCCTCTGCCTCACTACCCTTGGAGTGAGGAATTTCTTCCTAAGGTCTGAACTCTTTTAGTATGAAACCATTCCCCCTTGTTCTATCAGTAGAGTGTCTCATAAAAAGTTCCTCTCCAGATTTCCTGTAGGCTCCTTTCAGGTAATGTAAGGCTGCCCTTCTCCAAGCTGAACAGCCACAATTGCCTTAGCCTGTCTTCCCAGAAGAGTTGCACTCTGATCAGTCAATTCCTTACCCACTGAGTGGTCCATCTGTGAAATCCATGTCTCTCTGTTTTAGAGACAAGGATGTAATGTGGGTCAGTGTCAAATGCCTTGCACAGATCCAGGTATATGATGTCAGTAGCTCTTCCCAAGAGGTTACACATCTTGCCAACAATGTAAACCTGTCTAGAAGGCCACTGGATTTGTCAGGCATGATCTGCCCTTAGTGAAGCCATGTTGGCTGTCACAGATCACCTCCTGATTTTTCATGTGCCTTAGGCTTACAGACTCTTTTCAACAGTGGTGTTAACTCTTATCTACTGTTGTTCTGAAGATGTGCCTTGTCTGTCTGCTGGCTGGTGGTGGCTTCAGCCCCACTGTAGTTCAACAGTCTGTTTCTAGATGTTTCTAAAATTTTAAAAGATCAGAATAGAAAAGAAATCTAAAATCATGTTTCTGTATGTTCTTTATATAGAAAGAAAATGGTTTTACTGCTTGTGTAGCAGAGGCTTCATATCCAGAAGCCGTTGTTCTGGAGATAAAACACCTGACAAGGCCAGTTTTCTTATTTGAGTGGTAAAGAGAAGCATTTCTGCAATGAAAACTGGAGAATAGTGTAGACTCAAAATGTAAGGTGAAATTGGAAAAAACTGCATCAAACTTTAAATATATTACATTTTATAAGATTTTCATTGCTTAATTCCTGGTTTTTCTTCATCTGACACTGGCCTCAAGATACTTCCTTTTTTGTACTTAGACCACTTTGGGTAAATTAATTTCTGTAGTCACAGAAAATAGCAACCTTCATGGAACTACAGCAGGTATTTGTGAAGACGTGTGCCAAAGATCACAGGTGCCATAGGGGATCCTGACAGAAGCTGGGGTGTTTGAAAAGGGACATAAATGGGCCTGAGCAGACAGGGCTGGTAGGAGCAGAACTGCCTACTGCAGAACTGCCTCCCCTCATTGCTTCCTCCCTGCTTCCTCCATGCACCTGTGCAGTTTCTCTCCTTTCCTCCTTGCTGTGTTTTTTTTTATAGGAACTCAGACACTGAGCTAATGAGTTAGAAACTTCTAAAGATAACTATCTTCATGAAATGCTGTTACAGAGAAAAGTACTTGTATTAGTTTTGGTTTGCTGTTGAGTCAGGATTTCTGACACTGCTGTATTTCTTAATGAGGCTGTAATGTGTGTTTGCAACTACAGCATATAGTAACCTGGAAGAGATTTATGTTCTTTCACATTCTTCACGAGTCACTCCTGGAGAGCCTGTTGTTTCATGTTACTGTTGTGTGACCTCCTGATAAGACAGCAGTGTGAGACACAGGTAGTTTAATAGCCTTGTATGGTGCAGTCGTCTGGGTCTTGCTGCATGGGTGTAGTTCTGCATCTTTGCATCTGCACTAACGGAAGCAGCAGTAGTGTCACTGGGTAGAGGATGGCTTTGGGAATGTCGGCTATCTGAAAAGCAGTGCAGTTTTATTTCTTATTAAACAGATTTCTTATTAAACAGTTTTGCTAGTTGCATAAGTTCCTGTATGATTTTGTAAAGTGAAAATGAAAGCAAATGGTATTTCTTTTGCTGAAAACCCTTGACAAGGTTCCTTGTGTTATTGTCTATGGACAGTGTAGTGTGTAATTGTCTTTGGGGTTTGTGTCTGGCAGGTTTGGATAATGGGAGTGGGTGTTACTGGCCCTGTAAGGAGCTTCAAGAAAGTTGCCCTCAGCTCTTGAGTTTGCACCTACCTCTGGCCAAGGCTGAGACAGTCAGCACTTCTGTGAATACATATATTGGGTAATTCTGTTTGGTAATTCTGCTTGTTTTGGCCCTTTTGTTTTGGGGGGAAGAGTAGGAAGAGTAGAAGCCTGTGTCAGTGAGGAGAAAGGAGACGGGAAAGACACACAGAAGTTGCCTTTTCCCTTTGGCTCAGAGTGAAAAGGATAGCCTTTGGAGACCATTGGTGGAAAAAAGTGTTTGGAACCAATGGACGAGAGCACTACTAGAGTAGGAGATGAATCCTGAAAATGGCCATGACTCTGCAGGACACCCATGCTGAAGCAGTTCATTGATGGAATGACACCCAAAGAGTGGCTGTCAATGGGTCCATGTCCAAGTGGAGGCCAGTAACAAGCAGAGTACCTCAGGGATCAGTCCTGGGACCAGTCTTGTTCAACATCTTTGTTGGCGACACAAACAGAGGCATTGAGTGATTCCTCAGCAAATTTGCTGACAACACCAAGCTGTGTGGTGCAGCAGACACGCTGAAGGGTAGGGCTGCCATCCAGAGGGACTGGGACAGGCTGGGGAAGTGGGCACAAGCCAGTCTCATGGGTTTTAACAAGACCAAGTGTAAGATCATGCATCTGGAGTCAAGGCAGTACTAAGCACAGATACAGGCTGGGCAGTGACTGGCTGGAGAGTAGCCCTGAGGAGAGGGACTTGGGGGTGCTTGCAGACAAGAAACTCAACATGAGCCAGCAGTGTGCACTTGTGGCCCAGAGGGCAAACCAGATCCTGGGCTGCATCAGGAGAAGTGTGGCCAGCAGGTCGAGGGAGGTGATTCTCCTCCTCTACTCCACTCTGGTGAGACCCCACCGGGAGTACTGCATCCAGTTCTGGAGCCCTTATTGCAAGAAGGCTGTGGACNTGGTTGGGGCCCTGACTCTGGAGGTGTTTAAGGCCAGGCTGGGTTAGATGAGGCTCTGGCCAGCCTTATCTGGGGTGGGGTGTCCCTGCCCATGGCAGGAGGTTTGACTTGGATGATCCTGTGGTCCCTTCCAACCCTGACTGATTGTATAATTTCTTCCCAGGAAGGATGACGGGATGCTGGAGGGGTTGCCTGGGGGGTTTGTGGAGTCTCCTTTTCTGGAGACTTTTTAATCCCGCCTGGACCTGGTCTAGGTGTCTTGCTGTGGCATGATTCTGTGATTCTGTACTGTTTTCTATGAGAGACATTTTCTATGCTGACACAGAGGAGGACTGTTAAGGGTCTTTTCCTGAGGATGAAGGAACTTTGGAACAGATGGTGACTGGCAGCAACACCCATCCCTTTTTCCCCTCCCTCCTCTGCTATGAGGGAAGGAGGAAGCAGTTAGGTCCAGGATGAAGGTTGGGGTTGGGGGAAGGTGCATTTAGGAACTATCTGTGTCTCTCACTGTCCTGCTGGTGAATTGGTAGTGGTTTTAGTTTAAATTAAACTCATTTTATTTTCCATAAGTTGAGTCTGTCTTTTGTCAGTGACCACAATTGATGAGTGAGCCCTCCTTGTCCTTTGTCTCCAACCTCAAACCTCCTGTCCCATAGAAGTGTTTTAAGGGGCCCTCTAGTTCTTGGCAGCCAGATGGGTTTAAACCATAGCATCTTGTTAAGGGAAATAATTCAGGATCCCTTATTCTCTGAACTGTGAGGAGCTTGAAGCACTCTGAAATGGCTATTCTGTAGAGGATTTCTTGGTTTATAGGCCAGTAGGACTTCACAGAAGGGGTCTTGAAGTGTTTGAGGTTGCTTCTTTTCTGGGAAGGAATGTGCTGCAGAAGTGCTGTGTGGAGTTACTCCTTGCTGAGTAACTTCAGTAGGGTATGCTGCTGATTGCATAGACACTGATAGTCTAGCAAAACCAGATATTAACATCATACTCTTCCAAATCTTTGTTCTCTTGGAATTGCTTACTTAACTATTATTTTAACCATGCAAATTGCAGTTTTTCTTTTCCCAATGGATGTTATCTTGGAAGGCACTGACTAGTATGGGAAAGTGTGGAAACATGTATGTTTCAGCCAAAGGAGGTGTTGTGAATTACCAAAGTAGAAATAATTGTGGTGTAGATTTGAGATTCGAAGCTATGTGCTCTCCTATCTATATGTTACTTATTGAAGCTTACCATTACCAATCATTTTATGGAGCTGCTATGCAAATAAAGACAAGGTCACTAAGAAACAAATTTGTGCATCCCTGTGCTTTTCCTTAGCAATTTCTACTATATATCTATTCTGAACTCAAAGAGGGATATGTTTGTCTCAGTGAAACAATTCTGAAGAATCATTGCAGCTACCAATTATCTCTCTGTCAGTGGAGAGAACCTTGTTTGATGTTTTTACTCTTTTGGAAGTGTACTGGTAAAATGTAGAATACTGCTGGGCTCCTTCTGGACAATAAGTTCTTGAATTCTTGAGTGTTGAAGTATGTCTTCCCGTTTTGGGAACAGAGATTCTGAAAAACTGAATGACTTGCAGAGAAAATTCAGCTGGTAAGATTTGGGAAAAGTACTTGAGAAACCTTTCTGCTGTACTATGTTGGGCATGTTGCACTTTTGTATTGTTTTTACAGAAAAATAGTGCTCCAATAGCTGAATGATGAAATCAGACCTTGATTCCTTTTGTCCTGGGAGAGACTGTCAATGCCCAGATTCTCATGAGGATGTGTGGACAAAAATACTCTCCTGGCTTGCTTTCCCAGTGTCCTGTGTCTAAAATGAAGGCCTAGATTGGTTCTGGGTTGGTGCCTGCAATCCAAGCACACCAACCAGCTCTTGCCAAGAGTTCAACAGGCAACGAAGCAGCTTTGCTAAAAAGAAAGAATTTATTGAACCCACAATCAAGAAGAAAAGGAAAAACCTGAAGGAAATGGGAGCAATGAATATGTTGGGTTTTTTGGCTTCAAACAAGAGTCCTGGGGAAAAGAGTGTACACTCTAATCACAGGGGGAATACAGCCATTCCCTCCATTCTTAGGACTCAAGAAGACTCGTGAGGCCCTCTCATATTGTGATGCTTGTTGAAAAGTAACTTCCAGCCATTTTGCTAACACCAGCTTCCCCGGCATATCTCGGACTTTTTGTTTTGATGTTTTGACTTTTCTTCTCAAGCTCCCATCTTAACATGAGTATGGCCAACAAATTTTAGTCACAGTCATCAAGGCCACAGGAGTATCTCAGATGCAAGAACATGACACTTCAGAACCCCAGTCTCTTTTGGTTTGGTTTGCCAAAGGTTTAAGAGATCAGTCCCATCTGCTCTTTCTAGCACCAAACTTCTAGCCAAGAAGAAGGAACCTACAGAAGCCTACCTCAGGAGTTGTTCTTTCCTGCTTACTTAAGCATTTCCCAGTTTCTCAGTGTCAAAGCTGCGGCTCTGCATTGGCCCCATGGGCCTGGTCACATGGGGACACACCTGTGGTAAGAACAAAGGCAACATGGTGCTGGTTATGTGGGGCCACACCTGTTGTGGTAAACAGTGCATGACAGACATGGCTGAGAGGCCCACTCCAGGGCCATCTCTCTCTTTTTCCTTCTCCCAAGTGGTTACAGCTCTGAGGGAGCTGCAAGGAGAACAGTGTGGAGGTGGCAGCTCCAAGCCAGGCCGTGGTTGCGGCTATGGCTGTTTGCAGCTCTCAAGAGTCAAGCCAGTCTGACTGTGTTTGAATCATGTGGCATGCTTCCAGCGGTGGAGTGGTTTCAGTGGCAGCTTAGCAATTCAGCTGGGCAAGCAGGTGCTGCGTGCAGCAGCTGCAGTTCAAGGACTCCGCTTACTCTGTGTTTTAGCCCTCACGGAATGGGGGACCGTGGTTGGCCCCCATGGTGGAACCAC
This sequence comes from Upupa epops, assembly GCA_013397515.1. NCBI lineage: Eukaryota > Metazoa > Chordata > Aves > Bucerotiformes > Upupidae > Upupa > Upupa epops. The sequence continues at coordinate 33,018 of VZRI01010007.1, forward strand.
AGCGGCTGCTTTGTGGCTAAGCCTGGCACCCCCTAAGGGGGGCTGCAATTTCACTGTGCCTGGTAGAGGTCAGTGGCAGGGCTGTGGCAGCCAGGCTAGGCTTTCCCCACCCTGACGAATGGGTTTGGCCTGGCAAAGTTGTGCCGCAGCTCTCCAACTGCCAAGAGACAGAAGAAGAAAACTATATATGTGGAAGTCCACTCCCTTTTGTAGTGTCTGCCCACCAATCCACCCTTGTAGTCAGGTCACTGTGCAGGCGACTGCTGGGAGAACTATCTGTAGTTTTAAAATAAAATGCAGTTTCAGCGTCAAAGCACAAAATCAAGCACCTGAAAATGTGGCCAATTTTCAAACCGTAACACCCAGAAGCAAGTAATCTGGAGAGAGGGAGTCTACATTGGATGGCTACAGGTGTCTACTTCAGGGGGGAAGTTGTTGAAGCAACACCACGGTGTAAAAGTGAGGCTGCTTGCACCACGGTGTAAAAGTGAGGCTGCTTGCAGAGATCATCCAGTAAGATAGATTTGCGCTGTCTTTCTCAATGGGACTCTCCTCCCTCTCTGCAGACTGGCTGCTGCAGACAATGGATCTAACCCAGATGATGTCTTTGGCTGTAAGTGTAATGGATATTTTCTATGATAGATTCAGGAGAGCTATCCTTTTGAAAACCATTTGGTTTTTCTGTCAGGGTATTTTTGGTCAGAGGCATTCTCTTCTACCTCCATGATGATAGCTTATGCAAAGTAATCCTTACTGTTGTTTTCTACACAGTGTTATTTCTGCTTTCTACTCATGGCCATGCTCCTTAAACTCTGTTACAGATTTGTCAAACAGGTGTCCTTGATTTCATGTAATATACTTCTAGACTGCAGGTCCCTGTGCTTGAGAAAGCCTGGAAAATTAGGTTGTGTGGCTTAAGAAAGGAGTTGTCTTGGGCTTTTTTTGTGTGTATAGTTGATACCATAGTTGATGCCAGCATCTCAGCCATTCAAATGGAAAACAGTTGGTTTGATTCTCAGTCTTACTATTTTATTAGATTTCTCTGCCCTTGCACTGGTTTTGTAGACTTTTGAAGAAGATATCAATTTGCAAATCAGTGTATTTTGTTGTATCTTTCTCAGACTTCAGATTTCTATAGACTGTCAAATGTCTAAACCTTGGAAAGGACAGTATCTTTGCCTTGTAATAACTACATTTGAAGCAACTTCAAGTTGCACAAGCAAAACTACTTCTGTATTTTGAAGCTACTAGTGTGGAATTACTTCAGTTCATAATTTCTGTCTGCAACTGGTTACAAATAAAATAACTATGTATGATCTAACATTTTCATGTTGGTTTGGTGAACATCTTTTGTTTTACTGAAGGCTCAGAGTACCACTGTTTTCATAGACTCACAGAATTGTAGGGATCAGAATTGACCTCTGAAGATCATCTAGTCCAACCCCTGCAGAAGGTTGCACAGGAACACATTTGTGTGGATTTTGAATCTCTCCAGAGAAGGAGACTCCACAACCTCTCTGGACAGCCTGTGCCTGGTCTCTGTTACCCTCACTGTGGAAAACCTCCTCCTTATGTCTAGACAGAATCTCCTGGATTCCAGTTTGTGCTGATTGTCCCCTTTCCTTTTGCTGGGCACCACTGAAATGATGAGTTGGGTTTCATCATCCTGACACTTCATAAGCATTAATGAGAATTCTCCTCTGTCTCCCCTCCTCCAGGTTAAACAGACCCAGCTCTCTCAGCCTCACCTCATAAGGCAGATGTTCCAACTGGCTGACAATATTGGTGGCTCTGCAGTAGACTCTCTGAAGTACCTCCTTGTCCTTGAATGCAAGAGCCCAGAATGGGCTGCAGTATTCTAGAACTGGCTGTGGTATTCCAGATGTGACCTCACTAGGGCAGAGTAGAGGGGAAGACAACTTCCTTGACCTACTGGCCACATTTCTTAATGCACTGTGGGAGACCATTTGCCTTCTTGGGCATTGTGGGCTCATGGTCAGCCTGTGGTCCACCAGCACCCCCAGGTCCTTTTTCCCAGAGCTGCTCTCCAGCAAGTCACTGTACTGATAGTATGGGGTGGTTGTTCTTCAGGTGCAGCTCATGTTGAATTTCATGAAGTTTCCCCCCACCCTATTCTCTAACTTGTCCATGTCACATTGGATGGCAGCACAACCTGGCATTTTAGCTACTCCTCCCAGCTTTGTATCACTAGCAGTCTTGCTGAGGATATACACTCTGGTCCTTCATATGGCTGGTTGATAAATAGGAGTAGCTAGACACACTACTGACCATTAGACACAGGCCTCCAACTTGCCTCTGACCACACCACAGTTCTGTCCTTTAGGCAGTTGCTAATCCACATCACTAATCATCCAATCTGCACTTCTTAAGTTTGGCCATGAGGATGCCATAGGAGATGGTGTTGAAAGCCTTGCTGAAGTCAATGTTGAAAACGTCTACTGCCCTTCCCTCACTTACCCACTGGGTTAGGCCATTGTAAAAGACTATCAGATTGGCAAATCAGGACTTCCTCTTGGTGAATCTATGCTGACTACTCCTGATAACCTTTTCCTTGACATACTTTGACATGGCACCAAAAGCATGCTGTTTCATTACCCTACCAAGGATGGAGGTGAGGTTGACTTGCCTGTAGTTACTTGAGTTCTCCTTGCCATTTTTGAAGACTGGAGTGACACTGGCTTTTCTCCAGTCCTTGAGTTCCTCTCCTCCAGGATTTATCAAAGATGATGGAGAGTGGCCTAGAAATTACCTCTGCCAGCACCCTGAACAGTCACGGGTGCATCTGATTGTAGTTCATGGACTTCTAGGTGTTCAGTTCACTTACTTTAACCCAATCCTCTTCAACCAAGGCAAAGTCTTCCATCCGTCTGACTTCCTCTGTGATCTCAAAGGGCTGGAACTCTGGAGTACTGGCCTTAGCAGTAAAGATGGAAGGTATTCAATATATCTGCCTTTTCTGTATTCTGATATCAGGGTGCCATTTCATTCAGCAGTGGATCCACTTTTCCTCTAGTTTTCCTTTTATGTCCAGAATCCTTGAAAAATCTCTTCTTGTTATCCTTGACCTCCCTTGCTGAGTCTAATTCTAAGGAGCCCATAGGTTTTCTCATTGCATCCTTACATCCTATGATGACATTCTTGTATTTTTCTCAAGTGGTCAGTCTATTTCCATAATACATGGAACAAGGTACATAACGTTGAGATTACAGGAAGTGCTATTTTGCTTACTTGAAGCAAGGGCACAAAGCTGATTTACGAGTCAATTAGAAGATATATGGTCCATGCTGCCTCACGGATATGATGAGTCCTAGCAGACCTCAGTAGACGGATAATTGAGAAGGGGTACATGGGGTGGTTGTCCTGTCTGACAGCATTTGCCTTGCACTAGCAGGAAGTGGAAAAATGTTAAAATTAGGCTCATCATGGAAAACATCATGGGTGGATTTATACTTCATTTTTTATTAGATCAGTTTACTTTAGCAAAATATTATTAGAAACTCCTTCTAATTCAGTGGTGACTGCCATGTTGCATACATTAGAGAGCTTCTGTGCCAAGTTCTGTGCTCTAGACGTTTTAATGAAACCTGCATCAAATTACTTATACTCATGAGATTCATTGTAATATCAAAGTAATCATCTGCTAGAACTCAGAATACTACTAATCCTTGTAATTTGGAGAGTTCTAAGACATACTGAACTTTTAAAGAAGTGTGTGTATATCTCTGAGGTGATACAATCTATAAATAAAACTCTAAAAGCCATACAGATACCAGAGCAGCTCTATAGTGTTTGTAAAGACAAATGTGGGCATCATTTTAATTTGGACCCTTTTCACATGTGTGTTTAATGCTTGTCTATACATCCATACTGATGTCTATTCTTTCAGATACAATGTGTGATACAGTCTGCTGTCATTTCCCTGATTAATGTGACCTAACATCGAATTTATGTTTGGTCTTTAAGTACAAATCTTTCCTTCTTCCACATGTCAGTGGTCATTGTGTTAAATAGCTACCCTTTTAATTAGAAAAGCCTGAATAAAAAGAGCAGGATAGTGAGGATAAGTGTACTTAATAAGTGTAGGTTTTACAATGAGGTTATTTAGAATGTATGGGTAGCTACTTGCTTAGATTACATAAAGAATTAAATACATGGGTGGATTATTTAAAATCATCCCTTATTACTCTTCTGATTACATTCTCACAATGCTGTTCGTGTGTTTTCCAAATGGTAATTTTTGTGAGGTCATCAGGCTGAGAAAAATATTTTTTCTTGAGCCAGGTAGCATTAATAAACACTTCTGGTAATGACAGACCTGGTTAAATTGTCTGAGACTGACAAATGGTAGCTGATAGAGGGTGTGGTGTAGGCACTTCAAATTACATATATGGTTCTTAACTACATATATCTGCCAAATGCTCCCCTCTTCCCCAGATATGCTTTCCCTTTGGATAATTTTTGCTAATTATGGTGGTGAGACTAAAAGAGAAGCATCTAAATCTCAGAAATCTGTGTTGGAAGTCTAGGGTAAAACTATAAAGCTATCAAATGCCTTATCGTAGTTCATGTTCAAAACAGTTCAGGAAAAGGATTTTTTGTGGTAGCTATTGTTCAATAACTGTGCGTGATATCTTTCTCAGCACTGAACGGGAAGAAAGAGATCAAAAAGCCCTTGTCTGCAAGGTCTCTTGTGGCAAGACTGCATTATTAAAAAACTTAAGAGCATGTTAAAGGCAAACTCAGGGAAAACCTGCTTTTTCCGGAACTGTATTTGCTGTTTGCTAAGGTTAATAAAAAAAAATATAAGGAGATGAATCTATTGGTAATTATTACTAATTTGTGCTCAAGTACACACATGCACATCAGTGGTACATTGATTAAGTAAAGCGTTTCTTTTCTAAATCAGACTGTAAATTAACAATGCAACCCCTTCACATAAATAAGCTTGCTTTCATCTTGCATTGATTTATGGATCAACTTCAGCCCCATTACATGCAGAGAACCTTTTACTCGAAGCTCATTTCATCATGAGTTTCTCCCTTTTGCTTTGTACCTGCCTTGCATAAATGTGTTGTGATTCTCTTTGATACATTATTCCTATGAAAGCAATGCTGGGTTTGAGGCTTTATATGGCAAAATGGATTATTTATTATTTTAATGATATCAGTAAGGAATAATAAATTAAGAAGTGATTTTTTTTTCCTTATTGTATCTAAAGATCATGTCTCCCAATTCTTAAAACTGAGGCACTTGTAAGTTGTTGTAGCTGGAATGCCTGGTTGCAATTAATAAGCACTACCAAGCACTGTTAAAAAGCTGCATTATAAATGTGTTTTCCATTAGTCAGAAAAATAAGTTAATGAGTAGGAATTTTGTAAGTTGCTGAATAGGTTCCCTCAAACACTGTATTACAGGCAAGAATCTCTCACTGTGATTGGAATGGCGGTTTGTCAGAGTGACCTGTTAAGAGGAGCTGGTCAGTGGAACAAGGAATGTTACACCTTGCTTTTTTTTTAGTTTTGCTGTAATTGAAGGAAAAGTGAGACCTAATTGAGCATGGATGGAGCAGATAGAATTGAATAAACAATTAGTTTTCTGAGGCCTCAAATGAAATAGAATAAATGAAACCTCTATAGGTAGTATAGGAGCTCATTGGTGAATGTGAAGAGAAACAGATTTTATAAAGAACTAAACTGCATTTGCTTCATTAGTATTCGTGGTGTAACAACACCCTACCCCCCTCTTTCCAGATACATATATTCTCCTCTGAATTGTATTTTTTCACAAGACAAATGATGATGGAGTCAACAGCTGATGAAGATGAATAGGTCTCTCTTTTATGTATTTCAATTATTTTTTGCAATTGAAAGTGACTTTGAACTAAGAGACTTTTACTAAATTTTCATCCTCCTAGTTAAAAAGCCAAGAAAAATCTTTCTTAAAAATTTGTATATAAGCGGCAGCACTGGTAGTGTTTGAAGTAAGGTGTGAATGTGGATTCCTGCACATACACAAAGTAGTGTATTTCCATGCATTTGTCATGGCTTTCTTGTGCTGCAAAAAGGATCATTAAAATAATTAAGGGTGAAAATTCTGCCTGTGGTGTGTAGAAATATCAAAGTTCTTTTCAGTTTGGTGTATAGCTGATTTCTTCGTTCACTGAGAAATTAAATACTGTGGCTTAGTTGGATTTTTTCCCATCTACAGGAGAGCTTAGTGCATAGTATTGCTAATGCTACTAATGGTTCTATGTATGACAGTAAGAAAAATATAGTCACATAAAATTAAAGAACAAAAATCTGCCCAAATGGCATTTTACACAAGAGAAAGTAGAAAAGTACTTATTTGATCTTTTTTAGTGATGCACGAGGGTGATAACTTACATTTAAACTTGTTGACTTTTAATTTCTTATGTTTTGGTTGGAAACTTGATTGTCTTTGTTCTTAGTAAGTAACGCTTCTTAGTAAGGAGTAGATAAACCAGTGAAAATGAAACAACAATCCTGAAGTTAGTGCTTTGTGTTAGGAAGATATGGTTTTTGTAACGTACTCTGCTATGTCCTTCAAAATCCTATGTGCCAACGAACACAGCAGTGGTCAGCCACTGCTCCTCAGCATTCATGGACCTGCTGGAAGGATCAGAGATAGAATTGTAGAACCATGTAGATTGGAAAAGACCCTTGGGATCATTGAGTTCAGCCATTAACCTTACTCTAAAAAGTTCACTCCTAAACCAGATCCGCCAACACCACATCTAAATGACCTTTAAACACCTCCAGGGTTGGTGATGCAACCACCTCCCTGATGCTCATGCCTCCACCTTAAACCCGCAGCCTTGTAATCATTAAGTGTTGTTGTGTGAATAGTTGTTTTTAATTCTTTAACACTGCAAATATGCAGGTTTAAAGTTGTTCCTTTGCCTCAGTAAAGCTGTTTCCCAGACCCTGGTAGAAGCTCACCAGGGTTGGGTGGTGGGCTGTATGCCCGATTTCCTCCTTAACTTGAAGTACAACAGGTGCTTTAGCAAATTTTTGCTTACTTTCTATTGCTGCCTCCAGCTACTCACTGTCTTTTGCAGCAGGCAGATGGGCCAGTAGTCACTGACAGCAAATTTCAACAGTATGAAACTCTTTTTCCTGCCAAGATGATCAGCGGGATGGGGACAGGAAGGGAGTATCCTTCCTGCTGCATACTAGTGGCATGCACTTCTGCACATCTGGGTAGTGGAGAGTGGGGTTCTTTGAATCTTCTTTTGTCAGACCCTTTTTAAAACTGTGGAATTGAAGGTGAAACATGAAAGTGTGCTTCTTGATGTGCAGGCAGTACTCAGAGTAGCTGTAACCCTCCAGAAAAGGGGATTTTTTTTCTAGACAGGGCACTTATTGCTGACAGTTTTTTTGTGTTGGACAGACACCTCAAACTCTACTTTGTTTTCATGTTTTTTCTTTTCATTAAATTATCTGATACATTTCCTTACACCTGGTCCCTTTGTGTCCTTCCTGGTTGAGCTGACCTGTTGAGCTGTTGCAGCTTCACCCTGGTTAGCATTTGGTGGTAAAATATTTTGACGTCTCTGGCTTTTCAAAACCTGTTGGAAGTTTTTCCCAGGTCAGAAATGAAACGAATTTTTTAAATTTATGGTTTTTTGATCAGAAACAGAAGCCTTTGTATGTCATGTTCATTCCTGATAAGATTTTGACAAAAAAGGAAGACTTGGTGGTACCAGCAAGTGAAATGCCCTTTGTGGTCCTCCTTAACTGTAAGTTGAGCTGCATCTGTATATATATACTTAGAACTAGGTTCTAATTTTTGGTTCTTGTTTATAGCCTTATAAGAGATCTGGATGACCTGCTATGTTTACTTTTTCTTAATGTTAATTAAACCTGGGAGAGTAAATGCGAAGAGACAAAAGGCTAAGTCGTTGGTCGTGTCCCCAGTACAAATACTGCTGCTTCCTTTGTTTCCTAGAAGGGGAGTAGTGTACATGTACAGAGCAGGCACTTGGGAGTCTTTCAAGAACTGAAGAACTCAATGACATTGAAATCAAACTGTTCAATCTTGAACAAGGTAAAGTAATAATTGGCTCAGACAGCAGTGAGCATGCATATTTATAGGCCTCTTCTTGGCCCTGCAGAATACTGTGCTTCATTTTTTGTGAAATGGTATGAATATGTTTGTGAAAGTGTTGGATGCAAGCTGAAACTTTTAACATTGCTGTAGCTGATTCTTTATATTGCCCTGAGATGTATGTGTTTATTTTTAGTTGATCAAATATCAGATTTGTTTTCAAGAGAAGCACAACTGTGTTCTAAACAAATTTGCATTTCTAGAATGGGTGTGAAGTGGATAACAAAATAATGTGAATATATCTCCATTAACCTGTAGCAGAATTCCTAAAACATTTCTGTACTACTAGGATATAATAAAGAACTTGCTATGGAAAAGCATCATGGACTTTGTTCACTCTTTCACTTTGTTTATATGCTATCACATACTTCAGTATAATAAACTAGATAATTTTGTACAGTGACTTAAGGATATAAAATCAGTAAATAAAATGGTTAGAAGTGATGCTTTGTGGGTTTCTCCTCTTTACCTTGAAAAGGACATTTGCAGTGCTGAATTTACTAAGTGTGAGATGAAGTAATCTTCCTACTTGACCTGAGGTGGGTGGTAGTGATGGTGAAAAAATTTTTGTCCATGCTTTTCAGGAAGTATGATAGGAAAAGAACAAGAAATGGGTAGTTTTCTTATTCAAAGAAATCTGTGTGGCCTAGTGAAACTTCCTTTGTATCCACTTTTCACCTTTACCATACTTCACTTTTAGGAAGTGGTGATAGTTTTTTAGGAGAAGTTTTCCTTTCCTCTGTGTGGAAGTGCGTTAATTGTGACTCTTCTGCAAAGCAGAGGCTGCTCTAAGAGCTGTGAATGTTCAGAATAATTGCACAGTTCTCAAAACCCTGCTCAGAACATAGGTGGCTTAATATTGCCAAAAGGAATGTACAATATTCCAACCATCAGCTGATTTAATTGGAACTGCTAACAATCTTGCTCAGCTCTTGGATCTCATGAAGCTCCTCAGCACATCTAGATTGCTCAGATTCCATCCCCAAGCAGAATCCTTCAAAAGTTGAAGTTGTGACCAAAATCAGCAGAGCTGCTTCTGACAGACATGAATTACTATAGGATATCTGTTGTGTCCAGGTTTGAATTAGAACAGAGCTAATTCTCTTCAATAATTTTATGTTTCAGCCCAGTGTCTGCTAAGTAACTGCATTTTCTGCAGTAACAGCAATTTGTCAGTCTCTGCTTCTGCAAGTGAGAGCATCAGATGTTGCTACCAAGGGCTGGCTTGGAGAAAGGCTTTTGGTTAAGACTTTCTTCAGTGAGGACCAATGTCACTGCTGAACTTGTTTCAAAATGCAGTAAATTATAGGCCACACCTGCAGAGATAGGCTGACATGACAGTTCAACTGGCCAACAACATATTCCATTCCATATACATCATACAATCATACAGTTATTAGGGATTGGAAGGGACCTTAAAAGATTATCTGCTCCAGTCCCCCTGCCACAGCACGATCACTCAGACCAAGTAACACAGGAACATGTCCAGGCAGATTTTGAACATCTCCAGAAAAGGAGACAACACAACCCCCCTGGGCAGCCTGTTCCAATGCTCCATCACTCTAGCTGTGAAGAAGTTCCTTCTGATATTTATAAGGAACCCCCTCTGTTCCAGCTTGTACTCATTGCCCCTTGTCCTATCACCAAATGACCTTGAGAAGAGCCTGGCTCCATCCTCCTGACACCCACACCTCACACACGTATAGACATTATTAAGATCACCCCTCAGCATCCTCTTCTTCAACCTAAAGAGACCCAACTGCCTCAGCCTTTTCTCATAAGGGAGCTGTTCTACTTCATCATCTTTGTTGCTCTACGCTGGACACCCTCCAGCAGGTCTGTGTCCTTCTAGAACTGAGGGGCCCAGAAGTGGACACAATACTCCAAATGCAGTCTCACCAGTGCAGAGTGGAGTGGGAGAAGAACCTCCCATGATCTGCTTACCACTCTCCTGATCTCCCCCAGGATGCTTTTGGTGTTTTTGGCCACAAGAGCATATTGCTGGCTCATAGTCATCCTGCTGTCCACTAGGAGCCCCGAGTCCCTTTCTCCTACACTGCTCTCCAACAGCTCAGTCCCCAACCTATCCTGGTACCTGGAATTGTTCTTGCCCAGATGCAAGACTCTACACTTACCCTTGTTGTACCTCATTCAGTTTCCCTCCTGATGTTCCATGCCTTTGTTAATAGTTCATCCCCAGCCTTCTTACAGGCCCCTTTCAGGTATTGGAAGTTCGCTATCAGGTCCTCTCCTGTAGGCTGAACAGCCCGAACTCTCTCAGCCTGTCTTCATAAGAGAGGTGCTTCAGCCTTCTGATGATTTGATGAATTTTGTGGCATCCTCTGGACATCGCCCAACAGGTCCATATCCTTCTCGTATCAGGAGCTCAGGAGGTGAACTCAGTATTCCAGGTGAGGTCTCACGAGGGCACACTAGAGGGACAGAATCACATCTGTCTGCTGGTCATACTTCTTTTGACGCAGCCCAGGATGCAGTTGGCCTTCTGAGCAATTGCATATTGGTGGCCCATGTCCAGCTTTTCATCCACTAGTACCCTCAGATCTTTCTTCACAGGGCTGATTTCTTTCCCAGCATGTCTTCTCCCAGCTGCTATCAATACTTCTGGTTGCCCACTTCTCTTCCCTGTTGAGTTCAATGGTTGGCATCTAAGGAGGACTCTGTCCATTCTGCATTTGATCCCATTCCATGCATTCCTGAATCCATCTCCTGCATCCTATTCCTATCTGCCACAAAGTCCAGTCTGGGACTTTCCCAGCATCTGATTCAGTGGTGATGATCATGTAATTGCCATCAGGAGCATTGGGTTCAGTATTAGTTTTGTTATGTTTCATATTATTGTTGTTTTCATTAAAGCTGTTGGATTTTTCTAGTCCTTGAGTTTCTCTCCCTTGTTGCCTTTCTTTTCACCTTTTGGGGGTGGCAAAGTGCTAATAGCATCTGTCACCGAATCACAGAATGTTAGGTTCTGGAAGGGACCTCTAAAAATCATTGAGTCCAATCCCCCTGCCAGAGCAGGACTGAAACTAGGCCAGGTCTTGAACGTCTCCAGAGAAGGAGACTCCACAACCTCTCTGGAAAGCCTGTTCCAGTGGTCTGTAGCCCTTAGAGTGAAGAAGTTCTTCCTCATGTTGAGGTGGAATGTCCTGTGCTCAAGCTTGAATACGCTGCCCGATGTCCTGTGGCCAGCCCAGCCTAAATCCATTGCACACTTGCTGCACCTGCACTTCCCCACTGCAATATCCCTCATCAAGTCAAATTACGCTGTGCTGAATTCTTGTCAAATTTCTGGTGTAACTAAATCTTACTGTGCTCTTAATTGGCTAAAATGTGTAATGAAACAAATTCTAAGGTGCCTTTGGCTTCTGGAAGATAGAATTCTATCCATTGTTAAGATCATATTGTGTTGCTCTCTGTGTCAATGCAGGTAATCAGAACTCATGTATCTGTACCAAATTTATTAGACTTAGGGGGAATATTTAAGTGATAAGAACATGCCTGTTCCCCATGCCCAGCTGAAATAAGTTTGCATAGTCTGCCTTTAAAAAAATATGCTTTGCTGTGCTATTATGTTTCAGCATCTGAAATGATCTCAAAGGAGCCAGAGAGAGAAGCAGTGTGCCGAGAGGAACCCTGTGTAAATAATGTGAAGAAGCAGACTGATGTATGTTCCTAGCAGTCGGCTTTGCTACAAAGGGTCAATAGCTGTTGAACTAGCTGTGGATCTTAACTGGCCTCAGCAGTATGCTTGCTTTTGGTGTAGTATATGTCTGGAGGTACAAGAGGCAGGAGGGGTTTCTTAAGTTTGTGAAGCTATGGTCCCCTTAAGCATTTAGCTTTATAAGGACGAGAGTTTTTACTGAACAACTATCTTTTCACCACCAGGTAGGTTCCTATACTTTTGTCTGCATGGAACTGGAGTGTGAAAGCTTTCCATTCTTGCTTCTTTAAAAACCTGGATAGGTAAGATGCAGTTTGGGGTATCTGATGACCACATACTTACTTTGGAGCATCTGGTTGATAATAGAAAAAAAAAAAAGCAGTAAAACAATGCTGGACATTTTCTGCTTTTAGTGCACTCTGTGTGAGCTTTCACGTTATAGATCTTTTTTGGATTGGTGCCTACCTGGGCAGGCTAAAAGTGGGTGACAGCACACAGTCTTTTTATGGAAGCCTTAGGATTTAATGTGCACATATGACACGACCTGAGGTATAGTGGAGTTGTGCAGCATTCAAGATGAAGAATGTATTAGAAATGGTATTTGCAGTAGAATGTCCTTGTTCATATTTTTAAGACTGAATACTTGACCTGTATTTCCCAGTTTCTGTGGGAAGTAGGAATATTGCCTATGGAGCAGTCAAGGGAGGCTGGATGTGTGTGAAGAATTTTGGACAATAAAACTATAGTGGGTGTTCTAAGAAAAGGTGCCACTGAGCAGATGAATTCTCATTAAAATATTTTTTTACTGGAAGAAATGCTGCACATTGTAACAAATCTCAGCAGCTCAGAATAGCTTATTTTTCTTACCTGGTGTTATCCATGTGATTATGATATCTTGGCTTTATTCACCTTTTTTATCATGTATTTCCTCTCATGAAATCCAGTATTTTCCTTCTGGTTGCCTCACACCTCATTATGCACTTGGATGAAATTGTACCTCTATATACTGATGGTAGTTTTTATTTTGAACCAGTTATCATGTCCTTAATTTCCATAAGGACCTGTGGGCTGATGTACTTGATGTGACTACTTGATGATGTAATTATCAAGCAGGGAATTCAGTGTAGCTGTAGAATAAATGCATGGTGGTAGACAGGTGGATTTAATGCTACCAAGGCTTTTAAAACCATGAAGATAATCCTTTCTGTGTAGGTGAGCTGTTAGAAGTCCATGGCTGTTACAGTGTGAGAATAATTTTATTTAGAGAAAAGTAGGTGATTCGATTCACACAGAAAACTGAAAAACTTCAAAGTATTTTAAAAAAGGTAAAGATGTTTCAGGACAAACTGATGAAATCCTTATTCCCTGGAGGAAATTCCTGTATAACCGAAGGAGACTGTCATTCAAATTCCATCTATATTTCTATAGGATCTTTACTTATATATGTGGATGTCTATGGCAAGGATATTTTGATTATTCTGTTCTGTGTAATTTCTGAGCTGTTTTACTGTCTGTTCCTTTTTGTAAGGTTTATGTGAAGGGGGATGGAGAATAGGGTTTTATGAAAATTATTATCGCCTGGATTTTATGGCGCTTCTGTAGAAATTCATCATACCTACAACAAAAACAGGCAGATTTTTAATGACATACATGGGAAAATATATTGGAAAAAATGAATTTTGTAGAACAGTGTGTTCTGCATAGCTCAGAGTTTGCTCTGTATTTTGTACCTTTCAAAGTGCCTTTGTTGGAAAGAAAGTATTGAGTAATATTGAGGGAGAGAGGATTTTTACATGTTAACTATCTATGCATTGTGAATAGTAACAGCAGTGACTGGTGGCAAGATGTGTAGTGATTAAAAATCCTTCTCTAAGCAGCCCGTATGCACTCAATGTCTAATGTAACTCCTTTTTTTTCTATAGATGACAGGACAGTTAAATATACTTACTTTCATATCCTTTGTTTTAGCTGCTATGGTTCTTTGAAGCTCTAACTTTCTGAAATGACTTCCCAAATTCTTTTAATCCCCAGCCCTGCAATTCCACAGACAAGTGGAAAATCTGCCTTCCATTATCCCATGTCTCCTTAAGTCATTAGATCATATAACATTGTTTGGTATAGTTACTTCAAGTGATGAGGTAGGGCTTTCTGCATCCAGCTGAAACCCATCTGGCAGAATTGTGTGTCATTTGCTATATTGAATTTGACTGTTTGTATATTAAAATGTACTTATGCTCCTAAGGAAACACTTAGTGAAACCTAGTATTACAGTGATATTTTGGTCCTTAATTTGTAATATGCAGTTTTATTATTTACATGTAAAATTTTCCCTTCAACAGAATTTTAATTGACCCTGTTGTGTTTAAAAATGCAGAACTTCAGAAATTGCTTTTTATTCTTGTTGTTTCTTGTGTCAAAGACTTGCATATGGACATTCAAAGTAAGAACACCACTTTAAGAGGTGATGGTTAAAGGATGTCTTTTCTATCTCCTTCCCATCTTGTCCCAAGAAATTCAGTGTTTAGGACCTCAGGTGTGGCCAGTATGTGGGGCCAAATTACTTTCTCCTGGCTGGTAGCTTCTGTCACATTGGCCAAAACCTAGTCATTGTCTCTATGGGGTCTTCTTCTCCATTTCCCTGCAAGTTCTTGAAGCTTTTATTGTCAAGAACCTGAGTGCCCGAGGGTACTGCTAGAATCGTATCAAACAATTTTAATTATGAGAGTCAAGAAGGTACCTTTGCAAGAGAATGACAATCTCTCTACATTGCTGCTGAATTGAAACACTCTCAGCTTTCAAACATCATACTTCTCTGATGCTGTCAGTTCGGAAAAGCATCTTAAACATGAGGACCTCAGTGGTACTGCCCTGTACTACAGCTTCCTCTGAAGTTTCTTCTCAAACCCTGAAAGCTGTGGAAAAGGAGCACAGCTCAGTGGGAAATAGCAAATTTGAAACCAGGCTAAATGTTGTGGAATGCTCAAATTTGTTCATTGCAGGAGCAGCTTGCACAGCCATAAGGGTGATGTACCTGTTTGTAAAGGGAAAATGTGACAGGATGGAAGACACTAAATCTGTTGCATACAGTTAAGCGCTAATGGGCAGTATCTTAGTGCATTCACTGATTTTTGTTGCTGTTATCTTCATTTTTTGTTCTTGTTTAAAGTTTTTATGAAACTTACACTAGGAAAAAGAGATGTAAAATATGTGTTGTTACTTTGAAATGTGAACATCTTTTAATAAATCACACAAATTATTTGCAGCAGCTCACTTAAAGCCTCAATCAAATGACACCATTGTTAGATGCTTGCAGTCATTTGGAGTGCAGCACTGAATAATTGTTTGTCATCCGTCAGTCAGTGAGCATTATTATATGTGAGTATCAAAGTAATACTTCTTAGGAGCCAGCTGTTGTCCTTTAAACCTGATCTGTAAATTCACCTTGGGAGGTAGATTAGCACATGGAAGCATAAGTATTTTTGGTGTTACCTATGTTTGAATAGGGTAAGTGTTAGCAATGGTTATTTTTTGTGGCCTCCAAATCTCTCGGTTGAGGAAATTGCTAAAGGCGTGGGCTGTGAGTGCGTGTTACTTCAGTGGCTGTCGTGAATCTGTAGTCTTAATGCGTGAGTCTTAATATGCTGAAGAAGCAGATTCAGAAACCAGTGTGTTTCTTGATGCTTTTTGAAGTGTATTTCTGCAAACACTTGCAGTAAGCCCTAGATTTGATTTAAAAAAAACCAAACCTCACAACACTAACATGAAATATTAAATACAAAAAAACTGTAAACATGGAATTCAAAATGCATTGCAGGGCATACAGTACTGTGCTATGGGATTAATTAAGCAAAAATGGTCTTTAGTGTACCAATGGTAACACTTAACTCCTTCCAAAAATGATGAAGTAGTAGGGTAAGTCTCATTACATGGGCTGTTACAATCTTTGTGTTTGACTTTCTAAAAAATTGTGGTAAAATCAAGGTTAAAGTAAAACATTTAATGGTGTGTAAAATAGTGACACCATGAGACCACACCATTTTAAGGAGAATGCTTGTTAGACTTTTTTCACTTTGCTTACTCACATGTCAGCTCTTTCTTCCATTGCTTACATTTGCTCAAGTGCATTTTGTTTTGTTTCTATGAATTTAATCAAATACTGAGATCTTCAATGTATTGTCATAACCAGAGAACTAAAAGGAGTAGGAATGATGACAAGAATGGAATTGAAGAAGGAGGTTCGTATTTATGCTTATTTCTGAGTCAGTGTATATGAATGCCTGTTTTATAAACAGTATCATTTTTGTGGTTTTGTTTTCCACTGGTATTGACAAATCTTTTTGTCAGTATTTCCCTAGACTGGGCTGTGGTTTGCATTTCGTTGATGATACAGGGCCATCTAGTGACTACTTACATGAAACTGGGGAGGCATTGCCAAGGTAGACTAAAATGTTGGCAGGAGCAGATGGCAAGGTCAGATGGTTTACAGCTGCAGAAAGACTGCTTTTATAGGAGGTCGAGTAAGATGAAGGCTCATCCCTGGTACCCTGAAACAGTACGAATGCAAAAACTTGCTCTTTCTATGGTGTGAGCTGTATAAGAGAGCACTGGCTTTTCTTACACAGTCAGGCACAAATCTAGTGCTTCCAAAATTTTCAGTTTCAGTCAGTAATGTAATTAGCTTAAGATCTTTGTAAACAACTTTTTTCCCAAATATGGTCATGCTTTTTCTGCAGAGCTAACTAACTTAAGGCTTTTTGTTCAGTGAAGATAAGCATTTAAACAGTATGTATACTTTTTTCCCCTCTGTTTCTTCACAGCTTGATCACATATTGTCTCCCCCACCTATGCCTTTTCGAAAATTCAGCAGTCCTGAAGTCTCTTCCAGCTCTGGAAAGTCTTCTAAATTTAAGAGGCAGCTGAGCGAAGATGGGAGACAACTCAGAAGAGGAAGCCTTGGAGGAGCTTTGACTGGTGAGTTTGGGGTGTGTGTGGTTTAACAGCTTTGGAGCTGACAGCACTTCGATGCCTTGTTTGTAGAGGCTGCACTCTTCTGGGGTGGTGTCAGCTCCACCTGGAGTTTCTATGAAGTGTCTTCTACATGGGCTTCCCAACTGTCAGTGGAGTGAGCTCATGTTTGAGTCTCTGCATCCATGGGATGCTAATAGATGGTCAAGCACATAATGAAAATTACTCATTTCTTGAAATCTTTAGGAATATGGCACTTACCTTATTGTCTTAATTTGGCAGCTTAGAGGTTATATGAGACATGCTTGCAAGCATTTGTTCATGGGGTCACATATGTCTTGTTTACTCAAGTTGCTGAAGTCCCTATAGAATTAATTTCATTAAAGAAAAAGCAGGCCTCATTTATCTAGTGGAATCCTTGCAGAGGATGAGGGACATTACTATTTAGCCTCTGTCTGTGAACTTCTGTACTTCTATAAGTACTTCTCCATGAAGCCATGCAGAGATAACAGGATGCTTGAGCATAGCTCAGGCTCTCCCTGCCCTAAAATCATCTGTGGGATGAGAACAGATGAAATCATGATTGTGTGTTGGATATGTGTGGCTGTGGCAGTCACAGAAGTGTGGCAAGTTTCAAGTGTAAAGTAAAATGAGTGTGAAAACGTGGAGACAGGTTAACAGGCACTTGCTCTGTGCATTTCAAGAAAAAACAATTTTGAGTTCAGTAAAAAGATACAAAATATATTGGTGACAGAGTTAATAGATTTCAGTGGATTTAGTGGACGGGATAAATACGAGACTCAGCATCTTGTTTTATCTGTTCAAGTGATGATATCAAACATGTGAAATACAGGTTAGAGAAAGATGACATGGCATTTCCTTGAGAGGGGACTGTCTCCTGTCTGTAAATTGTATATGTTGTTCAGAGGCATCTTTACTCAAGTATGAAAAATGGTGCCGCAGTAGATAAACTTTACTTTTCTGCCTTAAGTGTCTGGGAAGTGTGTGTCTTACTTGCTTTTCTCACTTCCTTCCCACTTTTCTTGCTATCCTTACCTTTGAAGAAGCTCTAGGAAGCTATGGAAACACTTCTCTTTGACTATAATGAGGAGCTTAAATAACCCAACAAGTGACAAAAATTGTTAGTGGTTTGGTTTTCTTTGCCTCAGGTGCTTAAAAACGAATGTTTTCATACCTGATGGGAAGACAGATATACCACTACTTAAATGTGTCACATCATGTAATTTTTACTGTGATTTTTAGTGTCACTAAAGTAAGACTTGCCATTTTCTTTGTAACTTTATTTTTACGAAGACTTATATTATGAAGATTTCAGAAACAATAGAGTGGGCTTTTGTGAGAAACTAGTGACTTACAGCAGTCTGAGGTATTAGTGAACTCTCTGGCTTCTGTGAAGTGTTACTAGTCTAAAATCTTGAAGCGTAGACCAGATTACTGTTTTACTGAAACTAATAATTTGTAGTGTGCTATTTATTATTTCAGCAGGAGTTGGTGTGAGTTTTCAGTTTTGTTTTTTCTGCACCTTTAAAGTAGGGTGGTGGTCTTATAAAAATTAAACTTTCCTGTATAAAGCCCTCAAGATAAAGAGGGTGAAGGCAGCCTAATTAAAACCAAACCATGTAATTATGCACTGCTGTAGACTGGTCTGTATTACTGAATTATTAGTTGAGCCTTTATAAGGAGAAATGGATATGCTTTTTTTCTGCTCACAATATGTTGTGCAGAGCTTTGTGTCAGGATTTGGGAATATAGAGTGCAATGCTGTTAAACTGCTTTACTATTAATGCGCTTTAAATAAACCTGGTTACCCTAAGGCTTTGGTATCTTAATATAGTTTAAATATCTTAAGAGCTTTCATGATACTGATTAAGTTAATCTACGTCATTCTGATGACAGAAGGTTCGTAATATAATTTTGGGATTAAAAGAATAATTTATTTTAAGGAAACTGCTGCAGATTGAGAACTGTTTCTTAGAACTTTTTCAAAATCTCAGTAATTTGAAGTAAATAATTTCAGTGTTACCTTGGATATATATTTACATACTTAAGTTTTGATGTTTTATGGGTTTTTTTTAAAGCTCAGGAATGGGTTACTGTTTTGGTTTGAAACTATAAGAATCAGAGGATCATTTAAAAATTATAACGTAACAGGGCATGGACAAGAAGGCCTACCATTAAAATTGAATGAGCTGTCAAGTTCTTGAGTCACACATGTTCTCTCACACATGTGCCCTCACCGAATTTTGTTCCAGTCTTAATGTTTGTCATAGGTCCATAAGTGAAAAATATTGGGAGGGAGACCTATCATTTACATAAGTATCTGGTCTTTAATAGCACTTTATACTGAATATTGTCATATTTTATACTTACTTACAGAGTGAGTAAGGGAGGGAGTGCAGGGGGACAATCACTTCCCTGCTCCTGTTGCTGTGTATTGTTGTTTTAGATACTCTTTTAATTTAAATGCTTAAAACCTTAGTAAGGCTTTAAGGTCTTTAAACTTAAAACAGTAGGTATCAGTGCATTGGAAAGCAATTCAAGATGGTAATTTTAAATTGTTTAAGATACAGTCTGTACCTCTATTCTTCAAAACCATTATCTTTGCTAAAGTCCTAGCAATACTTTAAGTGGTAACAAGTAAAGCACGGGAGCAGACTCCTAGCTTAAATATTTACAGAGTATTTCTATATATACTTATGTGTTTTGCTTATTCTAAACGTTAGAAAATAAGTAAATTGTGCTTTGTATGTTACTTTGACTTTTCCTCTGCTGTTAAAAGAACCACATAGCCATAAAGTGTAAGTACTATTAACAATAAAAACAAAAATTAAAATGTCATTTGTTTATATAAAGAAGGGTAGTTCAAATCCTGCAGGCCTGAATAATAATAGAAGAAATAGGTACAGTTTATGTATCTGGGAATAGATACCAAATAAATCTGCTTATTGGGCTTTACACAAGAGAATAATGTTATGCATGACATATAAAAAGAAATAAAGTTCATATTGCAGCATTATATTGAATGAGACTTGCAAAACCTGAAGGATTATGGTTACCGCAAACCTGCTACTCTGAATTGGTAAATTGCAAAGCTCTTGATGTAGGAATTCAAGAAAAACTGAGAATTATATACAAGGTCTTTCCAGTGGGAAATCAACACAAGGGCAGGGTTTGGAAACTTTGGAAAGGTGTGTAGAAACTGAGCTTGTATTACACAGTATCACAGTAATGATGAGGCTGGAAAAGATCTTAAAGATCATCCAGTCTAACCTAATTCCAAATAAACTAAGTAAACCTAAATATCTGACATCTAGATCATGCCACTCAGCACTTCATCCAGACTAACCTTAAACACCTCCAGAAACAGTGACTCAACCATCTCCTTGGGCAGCCCGTTCCAAAATTGTATCACTCTTCCAGTGAAAAACCTTTTCCTAATATCAAGTCTAAACCTCCCCTGATGGAGCTTGATGTCCTGTCTCCAGTGTCCAGGGAGAAAAGACCGACACCCGCATAACTACAACCAGCTTCAGGGAAACTGGAACCTAGGTAATTTTTAATCCTGAATTGCCCAGTTCTAAGCAATCTAGAAGCCATGTTTTCAGTGGCGAGCAAAGAATGGTCTTTAGAGCTGAAGAAAATCAAATAAATGTTTTTCAAAATCTACTATTGCTTCCTGTTGAAAATGCTAAGGAACACTTGCTATTAAGTAAAGTTTGGCCAATAAAAGAAATGAATACTGCTTCCTGGAGACACCATGGTATTTTATTTTGGAAAAGTCACGCCAGTTTAATTTCTGTGACATTTTTGCTTTCCTTAATACTCATCCCCAAGGAAGGGTGCAGTAAGACTTTTGGAGGCAGAGAGACTGAATTTGAAATTAAAGTAGTTTATTGGAAGTTGTCTGCTAGTATTCTAGCAAATCTGCATTAGGAGTTCTTACTGTGAAGTGCTAGCAGTACTACTTTAATAGAATGGATGAAAAATATTATCTTGTAATGGAGGAATCTTGTAAAATTTACTAAGTGTAAATGTCCATGGGATAAAACAAATTCAGTATCACAGAACTGTTTTGGTTGGAAGAGACCTTTTAGACCATCAAATCTAATCACTGACCCAGCACTGCGAGGTCACAACTAAATCACATGCAATGTGATTTAAATACCTCCAGGACTGTTGACTTCACTACTACCCTGGGCAACTTATTCAAATGGCTGATAATGTCACAAGTTGAGGCCATTTCCACTTCTCCTGTCATTTGCCGCTTGGTGGAACAGACTGATCCCTACCTGTCTACAACTTCCCTGTGGGTAGTTATAGGCAGCAATAAGGTCTCCCATCACCCTTCTTTTCTTCAGACTAAATAGCCCCAGGTCCCTCAACTGCTCCATATAAGGCCTGTTTTCCAGACCCTTCACTAACCTTGTTGCCCTTTTTTGCACCCGCTCCAGCACCTCAATGACTTCCTTGTAAGTGCCAAAAACAGCCCAGTACTCGAGGTGTAGCCTCACCAGTGCTGAGTACAGAGGCACAGTCACTTCCTTACTCCTGCCAGCCACAGTGTTTCTGATATAAGCCAGGATGCTGCTGGCATTCTTGGCCACTGGGGCACACTGCTGGCTTGTATTTAGCCGATGATCGATCTCTCAGATCTCTCTGCTGAGCAGCTTTGCGGCCACTCCTCCCTAAACCTGTTAGTGTTTCATTGGCTTGCTGTGACCCAAGTATTGGATGTAGCATTTAGCTTTGTTGAATATGGCACAATTTAGTTCAACCCATAAATCTAGTCTGTCTAGATCTCTCTGTGTAGCCTATCTACCCTCAAGCAGATCAGTGCTTCTGCACAAATTGGTGTTGTCTGCAAATGTCCTGAGAGTGCACTCTTACCCAAATAATCAGTTAAGACATTACATAGAAAAGGCCTCAATACTGAGCCCTGGGGAGTACCATTTCTGACTGGCTGTCAGCTGGATTAACTTCATTCTCTACCACTTTTTGGACCCTGCTATCCATACAGTTTTTCACCTATCATAGAGTACATTTATTTATGACATGAGCAGCTGGTTTCTCTGGGAGAATGTTATGGGAGTAAGTTTAAAGTAGTTTATAGCTAGGTTATGTTTTAATTTTAAGTGTCATGTTTCCAAAGGGCTGTAAAATTTTGGATAGCAAAACCAGTCACACAATAATGATTGCTCAACAGTCTCTTTTGCTGCTCTGTACAGTAGCTCCTCTTCCGCTCCAGCTTCCTAGTTCCCTATGTGCATGCATACTTGGAACAGTGCTTGCAGTGCCCTGTAATTGTGAAGTAGACCAGAGCTGTAGAAGTACCATTTGTGCTGCAGCTGGTATGAAACAATCATTGCACAGCTTCTTCAACTGCAAAACAAATCCTGTTGCACAGCTAACTGGAGCTACTTGTTGAATGCACCTACGTCAAATACAGAGCTAAAGACTGTTGTTTCCTGAGGAAGCTGGTGCCCTCTGGGTGCAGGGGCACCTGGAGCAACGCCAGACAGACTGAAGCAAACCATGGTCAGGTGAGGTTAGTTTTTTTGTTCTTGGAACTATAGCTGTACCAGATGGATAGATGATACCAGAGCAGTGGATGTGGTGTATCTTCTGTAAGGCATTTGACACAGTCTCACATAGCATCCTTGCGGCCAAACTGAGGCAGTGAGGGCTGGATGATTGGGTAGTGAAGTGGATCGTGAACTGGCTGCAGGATAGAAGCCGGAGAGTAGTGCTCAATGGGATAGAGTCCAGTTGGAGGCCTGTGTCTAGTGGAGTCCCCCCAAGGATCAGTACTATAGATGATAGTAGGTCAGCACTATCCAATTAATGACTTGGATGAGGGATTAGGGTGCACTGTCAGCAAGTTTGCTGATGACACAAAGCTGGGTGGTGTCACCGACAGCCCAGCAGACTGTGCTGCCATTCAGCGA
>VZRI01010007.1:56165-71400 GCA_013397515.1 Upupa epops
ACTCTGCACTGGTGAGACTGCATTTGGAGTATTGTGTCCACTTCTGGGCCCCTCAGTTTTAGAAGGACACAGATCTGCTGGAGGGTGTCCAGCATAGAGCAGTGAAGATGATGAAGGAAGTAGAACAGCTCCCTTATGAGGAAAGACTGGAGGAGCTGGGTTTCTTTAGCTTGGAGAAGAGGAGGCTGAGGGGTGACCTCATTAGTATCTATAAATATGTGAGGGGTGGGTGTCAGGAGGATGTAGCCAGGCTCTTCTCAAGGTCATCTGTTGATAGGACAAGGGGCAATGGGTACAAGCTGGAACATAGGAGGTTCCTTATAAATATCAGAAGGAACGTCTTCGCAGTGAGAATGACGGAGCATTGGAACAGGCTGCCCAGGGCGGGTGTGGAGTTTCCTTCTCTGGAGATGTTTAAAATCTGCCTGGGTCAATTCCTGTGCGACTTGATCTAGGGGATCCTGCTGTGGCAGGGGGATTGGACTAGATGATCTTTTGAGGTCCCTTCCAATCCCTAATGATTCTAAAATTCTAGGTCTGTTCCTACATGTGTATTTAAACTCCTCTCACCTTGGACTTAGATTACATTCTTAAGGATTACTAGCAGTGTACAGACAAAGGTTTTAAAACTTGTTTCTAATCAGGAGCAAAGATTTTTAATTAAAATGCTGCTTTGCTGTGGTGTCAGGTTTTATTGATCTCCACAAACTTCAAAGGGCTGTTTATAGTAAAGAGGCTTTTTTTCACTTAAATTGTCTACGGAATTTATTTTGCACTGTTCAGAGATGCATAATAGAATTCATGGCAGAAAGTAATGTGAAAGGCTTGGTTTTGCGTCCTATTGCTCCTCCTGTCTGCACCATGGTGTGGGATGCAGCTCAGCTCAGCTGTTCTGGTGTAGCATTTGGAGATTGCTATCTCCCTCTCTTCTTCTGAAGGGTACCAGAGCATATTGCTGGGAAGTTTGTATTTGCAAAGCAGTTGTCTCTGTACTGCACTGATGAACTCTGCAGATAGATACGAAGAAAAAAAATACACTTCATACTTTTTTGTTGCCTGTAGTTTGAACTTCGCATCTTGCATCATGTTATCTCACCAATAAGCGCCTGGAAACAGATTTCTGCTGGGCTAATTGTCTGTAATTTTTGGTAGGGCTGTTATCTGGTTGACCTTAAACTGACCTTATACAAATACTGGTGACACAGCACATACAAATTTAATTTAATACAATATGTAACCCAAATGTAATCCTAAAGCAACTTACATCAACCAAATCACCTCAAGATCTAATGAAGAGCTTAAATCTAAGAAATCTTGGGATGTTTAGATTCTTTTCTAACATTCTTGCTTGGATCAGCTTTCTACCTCCAAGTCATCGTTCATCCAAATATGCTCAGCAACTGCTGTTCTTATGTAAGTAATTTGTGGTTGATTTGAAATTAATTTGGAGATTCTCAGTCTGGTTTTTGCTTCAGAGATTCATCACTTTACTAACACTAATTAGCAGAAAGACCAACAGCTTTATGGGCCATGAATAACAAGCTGTTCTCTTTTCCGTGAGTTGGCATGTACTGGCAGGACTTTAAAGTGAAGGTTTTCACTGTTCATACAGGAGAGCAGTTATCAGTAGTAGAAATCCAGTGTTTTCACAAATTTTGTGCTGTATATATATTTTTAAATGAGTATTGTTTAAAAGGCAGACTAGTTTATTAAGCCTTTCAGTGTCAAATATTTGAAGCGACTTGGTGCATAGGAAAAGTTTGGCAACAAATCACATATCTTGTACCTTTGTTCAAGGCTGACAGTTGTTAGAAATGATCCAATAGACACCTAAATCTTTGATAAAATATAAAAGATTTATTGGTTGCGGTAATAAGGAGTGAGCAAGCAGTGCTGGGTGTATGGGGAGTTAGTCACTCCACCAACATGCACACTTCCAGTATAAGGCAGCAACATTTTATACCTTATTTCATACATATTATCACTTCAAAGGATCCCCTATATCAGTCTTCTCTTTGTTCACATCTCCACTTCTTAGTGAGACCTCAGATCCAAAGATAAGGTGGGAGGCAATGTTCTTGGCCTAATCTTAATTAACAGTGATTAGCTCCCCATACATTGCACAACACTTTACAGGTCTTAGATTGCTCAGCCTCCCCCCATCCTGATTACCGTTTGTCCTGCTGAGTTTCACTTTTTATTTTATTCATTCAATAGTTTTCCGCAATGACAAGGGGGGATATTGTTTTTACCTTGACATGAATCATAATATAACATCTCACATAGTTGTTACTTAAAATAATCTGTTAGGGTTGTGCTGCCTCAAGGTGCTTCTGGTATATGTTGAACTAGACAGTTGAAGGGTATTTAATCCTCTCTGAAGAGAATAAGGGATGTCTGGCCTTCTACAAGCTGTAGGGCTTGAGGAAGATATTAATCAAGAAACTATCAATGTAAATAGGTAACTCGAGGGCTGTGTCTCCCTTAGTTGAACTGTCCATATAATACCCTTATTATGATACTAAATATGACACCCACAGGTCACATAGCCCATGACCTAAGTTAATCTCCCCCCCCTCATGAACATGCATAGTAAAAAGTAGGCATACTGCAAATTTTAATATGTAACAATCAGTTATTTAGCCAATTAGATTTAGGACTGAAGTTGTAATCACCAGTGGAAACCTGCTAAATTACAATCATATTCATTAAGCTAATTTGGACTGTACAAATGAATGAATTCTTACATAGTTCTGAGAATAGACTATGTGAATGACCATTTTGCTCCCAGCTTTGTGTAAAGCAAACCTGTGATACAAAAATAGCCCAGCTTGGTGTGTGGGATTGTCTGTTAACACTCCAGATGAAAGAATCCGTATTTTGGGATAACTCTGTGAAATCTCTATGAAAATGGTTCTTTTCCCATTCCATACTGCTGCTCATCACAAGTGTGATGTGTAACAGTTTTAATGTCAGCATTTTCAAAATATTGTTTTTATTGGTCATGGACAGTTGGTGTAGATAAGGGTAAGTGCTCTAGATTTCGTCTGCACAGTATCAAAATAGTTTGCCAACTTCTAGTTATGCAACTAATTAATTATGCATGGGCCATTCTGTAAAATCCTGTTATAGCTGTCTCCAGGGATACGGCTTGGTGGGTTCTATTGGCCTGTCTCGTGTTCCAGAAGCTGAGTGCTGTGGGATGTGGGGAAAGGATGGCTGCCAGTGCTGAAGCTCTATCAGATATTCCTTTTAGTAGGAAATTTTACTTTCTTTATTTTCTTCCCCTTGCATACCAGAACAGAAGTATGTATCAAAATTTTTTTCATCCACTTAATGCATGATAGTACTAGATGTACTCTGTTTAGAAAGTCTGCAGCTGGCTGAGGGCTTTCTTTGACTGCAGTGGAGGGAGGATAGCAAACTCAGCACCTGTACTACTACCACTTAGTTCCTGGGTACAAGAGGTGGGAGGATTCAACAGCCAGGTACGAATAAGGACAGGCACAGGATGCTTCTATCAGTAGCACTGACTAGCCAGAGCCTGTCTAGGAGTCTTTTCACCGCTTTCCTCTATGACTTCCTTAAAACACTGTACTTATGTGTGAAACTTACTCTAGAATTGGTAGAAAGAGAGAGAAGCAAACTATTCTATAATTGCACACCTGAGAAAATGTTTTTTTTAAAGCATGCAGTGTAAAGGTGTCTTCTACGGAAGTAGTAAATATATTCTGTGATGAAATATGCATTTTTGTATGGTTGTTGGTGCACTGGTGGTTGAGATGACATTAGGTTATGCTGGTTATTGTCAGTTAGCTTCATCATTTTAGACTTCAATCAGCCTACATAGTTGAGTTGTTTTTGTCTTGCACTGAGAAAACTAATTTCCATATTCTTTGTCATGTCTGGAGTCTGCATCATGTAATAGTCTGAGATGAGGACAAAAGATACTGTATTCCTGTCTCATTATTTTGCCTTTAACTCCTCAATTGCTGCTTATGTTTGTATCATCAGAACATGAGAAGTTGATTGTTGTTAAGATCAAAGCAAACTGAAGCAATGGAGTGCCTAATTAGCAGATATGTTTGCAAGATGGCAGTTTTGAAGGCAGAGAAGTAGATTTTAGACTTCTTTGTGTTCCTTATCAAAGCAGCTTGAAAGTTGTTGAAAGTTACTTGTCTTAGTGTAAAATAAAATGTAGAGAAAATGAATATGCATGTTGAATTTTGCATGTTGCAACTGCTTAAGAAATACCCCAAGAAATGTTGAATTAGCTGGCTCAGGTATGCTTAGCACTGTTAACAATAGAAGTTAACATAAAAGAACTTGCCTGGGCTTAGTTGAATGGTTGGGTTTAATCAGATGATTATCTAAATGTGAGCTCTGTGAGGTTGCAAGCCTTTGTTTGTACCCAAGCTTGTTAAAGGAAAACTGTCTCTGCAGTGTATTTGTAAATAATTATTACACACCGACACTGTATTCTCTGTTCTCCTAAAGACTGGTTTCCCTTTTTTCACAATAATCCGACAACATGCAGGTGAAAATTGTAACTGTTTACTTGAAGATGGATGCTTTAACATAAATTGAAGCTTGAGGAATATTTGAGAATAGGGAAAACCATTTTCTGTGCTTAAATTAGAATGAAGGTTGAAAGCTTGAATGGAGATATTTGTAGATGTTTTCCAGTGAAAGCAGAGGCAGGCTTTCCTATTAGGAAGCTTTGCTTTTTAAAAATGACTCTAAGTATATGGTTACAAATAATTTATTCTATTATGTGTCATCTCATGAAACAAAAATACAGGTTGTAACAGGGACTGTAGTGAAAGTCATGTGTCAACTTCGTGCTTGCAATTTTCAATAGAATTTCTGGGCACTTTACAGTGTGTGATGCAAGGTGTTTGCTGTGTTGGGATAGTATAGACTAGAGAGTCAAGGGTACTAGCAGCTGCCTGAAGTAGCTGTTCATATAATAGTGAATTTTCTGAAGTTGTTAAATCTTCTTAAAGCATGAGTATTCTAGGCACAACTTGGTTGCAATTCTGCGTGTATTTAGAATTGCACTTATGACCCAGATCTTGGTGTGCAGGACTCCTGTATTGCAAAATTAACTGTGTATCAGGTGGCACAACTGTCTCATTTCACTTAGATGTAGTCCAGTTTAATGTTCTGTCTGAACTTTACAGTTAATTTTTTATCTCCTGTTATCAGAGCTTCAAAACTGATCTGTCATTTTTTTCAGGAACAGTGAAAGGGAACAAGGAATAACTGTGTGTTAGGGTTGTGTTGTGGAATGGACCAGTGGTCTGCAAATTTTGGAGCTATTGTTAGCAATAAAGGAGAAAAGGCTGTTTTTGTTCATGAGATAAAGAAAAGGAAGCAGCAGAATGTGCCCACTGATAAGCTCATTGATAAGTATCTCAAACTAATTACTTGGATGAGTTATATTTGAGTAGAGTTGAGAGGTGTGGAATTAGAGTTGTAAAGGATAACTTCAGGCTGAGGGTTTTTTTATCTTAGATATTCCTGTCACCGGCTGGCTAACACTGCTATTGCAGTGGACAATTTTAGTGTTGAAAACTTAAGAAAAAACAACAACCAAAAACCTAAAAATCCCCAGTACTGAAACCCAAACATTGCACTCATTCTCCAAATCTAAATAAAATTTGAGAGATTTGCTGGTGATCCCAAATGTCTTTCAAATATTTTGTTGCTGTCACAGTGCTTCAGTAACAGATTGCAAATGATTAAAATATACATGTAACTCCGGTGAGTATCTGTTAGCAGAGGACCTTGGAGTAATTTCCTTTGTTTTTACCTTTGTAATTTCCTTTGAGGAAAATTCTGTATTGTCTTTTAAGATTCTTTCAGTGTAATAAGTTTGCTCTAAGCGTGGAAATGATATTTGTTTCTGGGAGAAAAGCTAACTGTGTGATGACATACTCTTGGTTATTAACGTACAGTCTTGATGACAAAACCGTTTTGTAGTTAACGGAAGCTTAATTTTAAAAATATTTTTTATTTTTAAAATACATTTTGGATACAAATCTAAACCTACGTCTTACTAGTTTCTCATCCAAAACTGGATGTGTCTTGTTTCATTTCCAGATTTTTTTTAAGAACGTAATCTTACCACGAGGTTTATCCTTTGGTGGGCTACATGACCAGATACCACTTCATCTAATCTTAGAATGTGAAACCAAGGTAGAGCATTTTAAGGAAAATGTATAATTATACAAAAAGTGAAAATTATAAGAGTGCAGTTGGATTTTTAACAATGGCTTCTTGTACAGTAATAAAAGAAATTTGATTGAGTTGGTGGTAATTTTAGACTTAATTGAGTAGTGTTATGTTTAGTGGACAGACTAGTTGAAAGAAGGATTTTACCTCTTGCATCAGACTGTGAAATTGGCATTGTCCATTCATTTCAATGATTTACAGATGAGTAATATGCCAAATGTTTTAATTTTTGTAATTTGTTGGCACTTGATGAGGAATGAATAAAATGGTAACTCTTTTTTGGCTGCTGGTAGTCACTTGAAATTAATTTAAGCTTATTTATTGATAACGTTTATTGATGTAGCCACAGTAAAATATAGCAAAGTATTGAAAAGT
Source organism: Upupa epops (assembly GCA_013397515.1). Taxonomy (NCBI): domain Eukaryota; kingdom Metazoa; phylum Chordata; class Aves; order Bucerotiformes; family Upupidae; genus Upupa; species Upupa epops. The sequence continues at coordinate 62,778 of VZRI01010007.1, forward strand.
TTCCCAGTGATGGAATCTGTTTAAATTCATCCACTCTTCTTTTACTTTCCAATTACTGTTAATGGGAATAATGAGCTTTAATTCTATCTCTCTGTGTGGTAATAGAGACTCAAATTTACAGCCTCTACATCTTTTCCTACCATTTCCTACAGCTGGGCTGTATTCAACAGTTACATTTGAAGCAGTAAAGCAGAGTGCCCTAACCTGATGATAGAATACTGAAGTCAGTTCTTCAGATAAGATCAATTTATTTTTTACTTCAAAGTAGTGAAGAAGAGGTGTCTGGCTTTTCGAAAGGTTTTAAAATAATCTTTACTTATGTAATACATATGTATAATTGATTTATCAAAGCAAATTCAGCAAAATAAGTATTTTGTGCCATTCTTGCCTTTGAGATATCGGAATGAGAGGACACTGTTCTCAAGGCTGTTTCACAGCAGCTCACACAAACACATTTGTACTTGTTTCTGCTCAGAATTGAGTAATCATCTACACAGCTTTGGCTTTGAACTAGTTGTGGGCGTAGTTGTGTCAGACCAAACTGGGATGCTTCTGTTTTAGCAAAATATGTACCAGTCATCCATGTACAGTTGTGTAATGCTTTTAATTTAAATCACACTTCCATCAAAAACTTTCAGATGCTTCCTCTGTATTTATCTTTGCATTTGATAATAAGATGCACTTTCTAGCAGTGCAGTTTACGCCATCATAAGCAATCTTTAAAACATCAGACTGTGAAGTTTTGAGGCAAGTTATCTCCAAGTAATAACTGAAAATAAGGCACAGGCACTGGATAGGTAGCAGAGATGCCGGCAAATCCTCTGCAGAAAGCCAGAGAGAAAGCCAAAGGCCAGCTTCAGATTGTGTAGGACAGCAGGAGTGACCTGTGACCTGTGTCACTAGGCAAGTCACTTGTATCAAAGTCACGCTGATGAAAGAAGTAAGAAGGTTGCTACCAGTGTAGAAATGGCCTGCTGTTAGGTGGACATTAGAATGGACACTGGCAGTGTTTTTGTGCTGTGAATGGGACAACATACTGTATTGTCAGGAGGGATATGATAGAGTTGAGGTCTTCCTTTCTATCTCACATAAACCTGTTCAGTCAGACAGAAAAACTGCTGCTTGGAGCGTTGAACTCAAAGACAGAAATGAATGCAGTGTATAAAATCAATAATGCATTTCAGCTCAAGTTTCATGTGTAATACTGATGTTTAAATGAATCACAGCAAGTAAAAGTATGGATCTATGTAGATTTAAGGGGTTATTAAAGAAAATGTAAAATGGGAAGATGCATACGACTATGAATGAAACTGGCAAAAAAAGTGTAGAATGTTGCAAGAAAAAGGAGTGCATATTCTGAGGGGTTTATTGATTTTTTTGTTTTAATGGAGGCAAGCTTTATTGTTTGGTGGTTTAACCTGGAGGCATCATTGGATTGAGCTTTGGAAGAATACTTTTTCCATGAGAAATATTGATGTCCCGTTTGCTTTTGAAAATAAAAAAGCCTCATTGCATTCCTGCAAAATATCTCAAGTTTTTTTTACTTTAAGAAGCACAGTATTAAAAGTACAGTTGTTCCTTTCCAGATATTTCATTGCAATTGGCGTTCTTCTTGTTCACTGCTTATCTTCTGGTAGTAGCTCTTTACTTGAAGGTTGAAGTTATTTCCAGGGAGAAGATTATCTATTCCCACAGTTTTGTATAAACCATGGGTATTTTTGCCTCTATAGGAAGCTTACCATTTCTGTATTGAAAAGCAAATACAGAGGTACCATAAAAAGAACTGGAGTTCTAGACAGTCTGTTATGCTTGCTTTAATTTCAGTATGTTGTGAAATCTGTGGTGACCTCAAGATTCCTGTTTGGAGTAAGGATGGGAGAGCATTCCAGGGTCACACATGTTCATATTTTCACTGAGAGATTTGATTGTGTCGTCTACCTAACTAGCTACTCCACAGGTCCTCCAATGCCATTTTAAATATTTGTAGAGGTTAGTTGTGCAAGGGAAATACTGGAATATTAAGTGCAGACACTGGCCCTGGTGCTGAGCTAAGCTGCTCTGCTTTTCTGTCAGCCATGCAGAATCTTATACTTGAAGGAAATGCTTTGTTTATTTATGACAAAATGTTTTGTCATAAAGAGTAAGATTATCTGTCTTCTAGTCTCTGTACCAGAATATCTTAGGCTTTCTTTCCGATGTTTGAGCAAGCTAAGAATTGAGTAAAGTATAGATGCCTGTAAAAGTAGAAGCCAAAGAATAATGATGACTGCTAGAAATGTTCTGTGCTGGCTCTACTTATGATAAGGTATGGAGTGTTCTACTCTAATGAGTGACTGACATGCGTAGGAATCACAATAATAGTTCTTCATGTTCTGAATCTGGCTGTCACTTGAAATAAGAAGTTCTAGGTCTAGCTATCAAAACAAAACGTACAAGATTATGAATAGCAACTGTTTCTAGTGTGTCTGTCTCCTAGATTTCATAGAATTATTGTTTAAAGTTTTTTTGGAACAGGATCAAAACTTAACAGAAGAAGATCAATTTGTGGGAAAAATGCAAATTATTGCCTACCACTTTTTGTTTTTTGTCATGTGGAGCTTAAAGTGATTAATCTAAAATACAAGTTATTGCTATCTGGGACAGGCCCTGTGTCTAACAAAGATTGATTTTGAGACTAGTTTCAAACTCCTACCAGAAAGTGCATTGAATACCCAGAATGACTCTTTTCCACAGTTTTAGAGCAGGTTTTAAGGTTTTATTAGAACAGACATCTATTTCTTGCATTCTCCTGTGTTATAAAATCAGAGGAAGCCTCTTGCTTTTCAGGTGTAGAATTCTATGATGGTAAAACTCACTGAGGGTATGCTACAGTGGTCACATTGTACATTGTTTAATGTCATTTTTCTTGTGGCTTTGAGAGTGGGTTAATGCATAGTTTCTAGGCGTGATTTGTGTAATATATGTCCACTTGCAAAAGGAGGTGTTGCCAAAGCATTTTGCTGTTGTTTCTATCAGTGATACAATGCCTTATTTGTAGCTGTCTGAACTGTAATGGAATTTTGGAAGCCTTCCTGCAGAGTTTCATGACAGTGTTTGTAGTCTGCAATTTAGAATGAGATATTTTTGTAATTGAGGACCCAGTGATCTGATTTCACCCCCAAGAACCTCATCTTCCATTCACTCTCATAATTGGAGTCAAAACACAAGGAAAGATACATTTTGATGTGGAAAGCATTAATGAAATAAAACATACCTGTTTAAATAAAAGTTATGCATAAACAAGGATGAATCTCTAACAAGTTTCCTGCCTGGATGAGAAGGAATTGACCTTTTAAGATGATATAAACTGTTACTATGTATGTCACTGGTCTATTCCATTGTTGGTATCAATGGAATATTAAAGATGTGGATGTTCTAATCAAAGACTAATGCTTATTTTGGCATCTTTTTAGTTGAGAATGATGGAAGCCTATGTAAAAAGGTAAATAACAGAATTTTATAGAAGGCAGAGAGAGCAGATGGGAAATGAATTCAGTTTTTCCAGTTCTGGAAAATGTTATTCTAGATAATTGGACAAGAAACTACAGCTTTGTACATTTCTCTTGTAGTCTGGGACAACATGTTAGCAAAATGGGTGAAAAATAACTTGGTTCTGCTTTACTCCTGTACCAAAAGAAGCAATCCATTTTGAAGTCTAATTAAGTCCTATGGGGAGCTGATCCAGAATGTTAAGGGCATTATCTTACAGTAAACATTGTCCATTGCATTGCCTGATTTGCAGCCTTTAATAATTTAAAACACTCTTTCAGGCAAGTATCTGCTTCCCAATGCAACTGGACAGCAGCTGTGGCAACCTGCAGAAACGTCCAATCTTGTTCGCATGCGCTACCAAGCACTTGGGCAGTCAGCACCTTCACTTACTGCTAGTTTGGTGAGTAATTTTTTCTAAAGCTAGAATTTTACAAAAATCTCTGTGTCTTTTGGTAGGGGATGGGGATTAATGCAGATTTTATTTCCAGATCAACCTCATCTTGATAAGCTGCATTTTTCAAGTACCTAATGTATTCCTGCATACAATGTTACTTAATATGTTGAATGTAGCTGAATAATTTTTATGGTTGCAGTAACTCTGAATTATGTTTACTGGATTTTGCATAAAGCCTGAGCTGAATGTTGCATTATTATAGTTGTTTGCGTTTAAGTAGTTTCCTTCCTAAAGAAAACCCAACCCCACAATAAGGCATGCTTTTTAAAACAACAGAAGGCAAATGACCTTTCTCCTGAGCATTCTTTTCTACCAATGTCTTTATTTCCACTTTCTGTGGAACTCTGTTTTCAAGAGATATGAATGATGAGCTTAATTAAGCTTTTTGAATAAAATAATAGGGAAAGGGAAATGGAAGAGACATCTCATACTCTTAAACTTTCAGCTTTTTTCTTTCTGGAAGCCACTATATTCCTTTGTGTTTCTGTGTATTATGACCTGAACATAGTCCTTTGTATAGTAAAATCTCAATAAGCCTTGAAATTTAATGTAGGACCCATATACTACACTTTTCTTTGTATAAACATAGTTCTGCAACATGAAATATATTTATTAATTAGCAGAAGAGTATTACTAATGTATCCTCCCTCTCTTCTGCCTTTTGGCTGGTTATTGAAACTTTTGAAACTGCAGATCCATGCCTGCTTTCTAGGGGACCACCTTTACACAGTGTTCAGGTTAAAGAATGCTGTGATCCACAGATGCCACCATGCTAGTTTTTCATATCATGTGAGTGTGCAGATGGCTATTTTCTCCATCAATCTATCTGAAACAGTATTTAACTTCAAGTGCACTTAAAAGTCTAATAATGGATTCTAATGCACATGTATTTTTGTTTCTTGTTTGCTGAGAAAAACTTACTTCATTGTGAAGGTAGTATGTGGATTGTGGAAATATTTGGAAATTGAGATGATGGTGTGTTCAAAGAACGGCAACAATGATAGTGAAACACCTGGACAGGTCTTCTGAGGAGCTGACACAGTGAAAACTCAATAACTGAAGTTATAAAACGCCTATTTATTTTGGTGCTGGGTTTGTGGGGCATTCATCCTCCTAACACACCCTGAAAGCTAAAAGTTACAAGCTTATACAAAGGGGTTACATACTTATTTGTAGGAAGGGAGGTATAATGCAAATTGTTCCCTGGGAATTATTTACATTGCCCCCACCCTGACCGCACATGCTCTGTAAATTGGAGTAATGGTCTCTAGTGGTTGTTTGATGAAGGCTCTAAATCTTCCTTGCTGGTTACCTTCTGACCTGTTCCTGAATTCTGCTGACTTGTTGCCAAATTCTGCTGAGCTGTGCATCTTGGGCGGAGACAGCTTTTGCATAGTTTCCTTATCTTCTTGAGCAAGCTTCTACTTCCTTACCTCCAAGGATGCCTTTCCCTCCATGGTCTCAGGGTCTCCTTGTTCTCAGCAGTTCTCTGCAGCTGGGCTTGCAAAAGGACTCAGAAGTCTTAAAGACACAGGAGAATTATTCACTTCTGTTTGTAAGAGTGGTTGAAAGAACTGGGGTTTAATCTGGAGAAAAGGATGAGTGGAGACCTTATCACCCTTTACAGCTACCTAAAAGGTGGTTGTAGAAAGGTGAGGGATGTTTCTCCCAAGTCACTAGAGATGGGACAAGAGGAAATGGCCTCAAGTTGCACCAGGGAAGGCTTAGATTGGACATTAGGAAAAACTTTTTCACTGAAAGAGTGGTCACGTATTTGAACAGGCTGCCTAGGGAGGTAATGGAGTTGCTGTCCCTGGAAGTGTTCAAAAATTGTGTAGATCAGCTGCTTGGAAACATGGTTTAGTGGGCATGGCGGCGTTTGGTTGATGGTTGGACTTTGTGATGTTGAAGGTCACCAATTAAAAAAAATAAAATAAAAAATACTGTGATAGACCAAATTAACTAGATTTTAAAAGTGATGTGTTTCTGTTTGATTTTGTATTAGGTGTCATGGTACTAACAACACTGTGCTGCTTTTTTTTTTTTTTGTATAATGCTTAAACTACAGGAAGAATCAGCATCATTTTGACAAAAGTTTCTTAAATCATCATAAACCTACAAACTAATGAAAAATTCAGTGAGCTATGCTTCTTTAAGGGCCTTTCACTTATCACCTTTAGTTTTGTGGCATATTTGTCTGCCATAGATTTCTTCCTGCCTCTCCACATGTTTTTATCTGTGCCTGAGTGCAGCTGCTCTTACACTGGTGCAGAAGAGGTGAGTCTCCTGTGCAGAGCTGATCAGGAAACAGCATGGAAATTCAGGATCCTCAGAAGTATTTATGTATCTGGAACTGGGATCAGCCTTGCATCCTGAGGAGGCTAGTTATTACACTGTCACCAAGCCACAGCTCTTCTCAAGATCCTTTGGGCAAGGGCTTTGCTGTCAGACTTCTTAAGGACTTTAGCCTTTGCTTTAAATGGGCCATAAGTTAGGGATCACTCTGTCTGATCCCCATTATTTTTGGTTTTGGTTCTCTGCTCAGAGAGTATAAATGTGGACTTGGAAATATAAAGGAAATTATGAGTAATGTCTTCAGCACTAAATATAATTCAGAATAGAAATCTGAATTCACTAAGTGAAGCTGAGGCATAGAACAGTTCTGCTTTAGGGTATTTTCACAGGTTAGGTGTTCGTCTGGTCTGTCTCTTCCTCTCCATAGTCAGTAGAGAATACATACTCTTGGAAGGCAATTCTTACTGCAGAGGTCTCTGTGCTGATTTTTTTAGGGTTGTAGTGAAACTGGTAGAGCTAGCTTATTTGACTCTGCTTGTCCTGTAGGCTAACAATCATCTTTACCACTCAAAGGTTGCCAAAACATGTGTGTTCTTCTCATTACTATTCTCTCTTACTATTTCATGTGGGTACCAATGATACAGAAAAGGGTAACGTGAGAACTAAAAGGAAGGGTTACAGAGTGCTGGCAGCAGCAATGAAGTGCTCCCCATGGCTTGGAGCACAGGTAGTATTCTCATCAATCCTCCCAGTCAAAGGAAAAGAGCAAGAAAAGGAAGACAACAAATGGTTGAAGGAGTGTTGTCATAATCAGAGCATTGGTTACCTTGAACAAGGCTGGAAAGGACTTTCCTGATCATAGAGCCCAACCATACTCACACCCACAAATACCTAAATACCTGATCAATGGAAGAAGACAAAATAATCCCCTCCATGCCTGCCACTCTAGGATGTCACTAAGCACTGTATCTGCATGCTTATCAAACACCTCCAGGGATGGTGACTCCACCACCTCCCTGGGAAGGCTGTTCCAGTGCCTCACTACTCTTTCTGTGAAGAGTTTCTTTTGAAGATCTAATTTAAACCTCTCCTGCCTCAACTTCAGACCATTTCCCCTGATCTGTTGTTAGTCACCAAAGAAGCCAACACCCACCTCTCTACAACCTCCTTGCAGGTAGTTGTAGAGGGCAAGGAGGCCCCCCCCTCAACCTCCTCTTCTCTAAACTAAACATGCTTAGCTCTCTCAGCCTCTCCTTATACAACTAAAGCCCTCATGAGCTTGGTAGCTCTCGTCTGGACACGCTCCAGCATCTCAATGTCTTTCCTATAATGAGAGGACCAGGAGTGAACACAGTACTTAAGATCAGGCCTCACAAGGGCTGAGTACAAGGGCATGATAGCTTCACTTTTCCTGCTGACCATACTGTTCCTGATCCAGGCCAGGATCCTGTTGGCTGCCTTGGCCACCTGGGCACACTGCTGGCTCCTATTAAGCCGGCTGTCTATGTATGCGTCATAGTCTGTGTATCAAAGTGGATTTTTGACAGGTCTGATTAGTTTGCAATTCTTAAAATGCAAATATAAGGCAAATAGGCCCAGAGGTATGCATCAACACAGCTTTTTTGTTTTACAGCATGAGAGAGGAGAGTGGTGAAACAAGAAAAGGAAAGAAAGGAAAAAGGAAGAAGCATACAGTAAAGGTGGGGAGGGGACAGGGGATGGAAAGAGGATATACCATCACAGGAGGGTCTTTGTTTCCAGGCATCCCTGGGTCCCCCAGGCGATCCGTAGTATCCTGCTGATCTCCAGTGATCAATTGGTCTTCAGTAGGGGGTGGCTTCCAGCTAAGAAGCTGTCCTTTTTATACTTTCCTTAACCCACCTCTTTCATGGGGTGTGGGGCTGCTCTCAGACTAAAAGCAATTCTTTTTCTTCTCTTTGCTGCTGTAGCCATGCTGAAGGCCCAAGCTCAAAGATGTGTCTTGCTATCTCATTCACTGGGCCCAGTGAGGCTGAAGCTGCAGGTGATAGGTGAGCCACCCAAGCACTCAAGGCTGAGAATGCTGCCTTGTATGCCATTGCTGGTGGGCTGCATAAATTGTGCTGCCATCTTCACAGGCAACCCAGATTCTCAAGGTTGAGAATGCTGTCTCTATATAAGTTCTTCTTCTTTGTATGATGTTCAGAAGACAATGTAAAGTCAATAATCAATACATTTCAGTCACATTATCACACACAGTATCACAGTAATGATAAGGTTGGAAAAGAACTTAAAGATCATCCAGTCCAACCTAAAACCAACCTAGTAAACCTAACATCTAACGTCTAGATCATGCCACTCAGC
>VZRI01010007.1:71843-133043 GCA_013397515.1 Upupa epops
CCCAGTCTGTCCAAGTGCCTCTGCAGGGCCCTCCTACCCTCGAACAGATCAACGCAGGCTCCAAGCTTGATGTCATCCACAAACTTGATGGATTCCAACCCATCATCAATATCACCAATGAAGATGTTAAACAGGACCAGACCTAATACAGACCCTTGGGGGACACCACTAGTAACAGGTCGCTAACTAGGTGTGACACCATTAACCACCACTCTCTGGGTTCGTCCATCCAACCAGTTCCTGACCCAGCAGAGAATACTCCTGTCAAAGCCCCTTGCTGCCCTCTTAGGCAGGAGTATATCATGGGAGACTGTGTTGAATGCTTTACTGAAATCCTGGTACACTACATGCACAGCCTTTCTCTCATCAACCAGTCAAGTTATTTGATCATGAAAGAAGATCAGGTTAGTCAGGCAAGACATACCTCACCTAAACCCATGTTGACTGGGTTTAATCTCTAGTCACTGACTATGTCAATGATAAGAGGAAGAGTAGGGAAATTGTAGGCCCACTCCAGGAGAAAATCGGAGAGCTGGTCACCCAAGATGCAGAGAAGGCCAAGGTATTCAATAACTGCTTCACCTCTGTCTTCACCAGCAAGGACTCTGGTTGCACCCTCCATGTTACAGAGGCTAAAAGCAGGGACTGGGAAAGGGAAGATCTCCCTACTGTAGATGAAGAGGTTTGAGACCACCTAAAGAACCTGAAGGTGAGCAAGTCTATGGGGCCAGATGGGATTCACCCACAGCTCCTGAAAGAGCTGATGGATGAGGTTGCAAAGCCACTGTCAGATATATTTGAAAAGTTATTGCAGTCTGGTGAAGTTCTCACTGTCTGAAAAAGGGGAAACATAACCCCCATTTTCAAAAACAGAAGAAGACCTAGAGAACTACAGGCCAGTCAGTCTCACCTCTGTGCCTGGCAATATCATGGAGCAGATAATCCTGAAGGCTCTGCTAAGGCAAGCAGATAGTAAAGGGGTGATTGGTGGTAGCCAACATGGCTTCACCAAGGGCAAGTCCTGCCTCACCAACTTGGTGACATTTTACGATGGGGTCACAGCCTCAGTGGACAAAGTCAGAGCAACAGATGCCATCTACCTGGACCTGTGCAAAGCACTTGACACTGTCCTGAATGACATTCTGATCTCTAAGCTGGAACTATATGGATTTAATGGTGTTCCTCAAGGGCCGGTGCTTGGACCAGTGCTGTTTAACGTCTTTGTCGGTGACACAGACAATGGAATTGACTGCACCCTCAGTAAGTTTGCTGATGACACCAAACCATGTGAAGTCAACACATTGGAGGGAAGGGATGCCATTCGGAGTGACCCTGACAGGCTCAAGAAGTGGGTTCTTGCAAACTGCATGAAATTCAGCAAGTGCAGTGCAAGGTTCTGCACCTGGGTTGAGGCAATCCCATATATGACTACAGTTTGGGAGGAGGAAGGATTGCAGATATCCCTGAGGAGAAGGAGTTGGGGGTGATGGTGGACCAGAAGTTTAACAGGAGCCATCACTCTGTGCTTGCAGCCCAGAAAGCTAACTGTGTCCTGGGCTGCATCAAAAGAAGCAGTGTCCGTCAGTGGAGGGAGGTGATTCTTCCCCCTTACTCGGCACTTATGAGACTGTACCTGGAGTACTGTGTCCCCAACATAAGAAGGACATGGAGCGCCTGGAAGGTGTCCAGAGGAGAGCAATTAAAATGATTAGAGGGCTGAAGCACCTCCCTGATGAGGACCAGCTGAGCAAGCTGGGGTTATTCAGCCTGGAGGAGGCTCCAAGGTGACCTCCTAGCAGCTTTCCAATAGCTGAAGGGAGCCTACAAGAAAGCTGAGTTAGGACTTTTACACAGGTGCATAGCGAGAGGACAAGGAGAAATGGTGACAAACTAGAAGAGGGGATATTTAGGTTAGGCATTAGGAAAAAAATTTTTCCTGTGGGGATAGTGAGATGCTGCAAAACGTTGTCCAAGGAAGTTGTGGCTGCTTCCTTCCTGGAAGTGTTCAAGGCCAGGTTGGATGGTGCCCTGAGTAACCTGATCTAGTGAAGCTGTCCCTGCCTATGCAGGGGGGTTGGACAGAGATGATCTTTAAGGTCCCTTCCATCCCTAGCCTTTATAAGATTCTATTCTATGATTTAATGATCATATCTGATTTCAGGCATCTATTTCAGGATAGGAATAATTGCCCCTGAAAGTTCTTTGTTTCTGGCATAGTGGTTTGGAAGTTAACTTCTAGTTACTGCTACGTTCAGTGTCAAGGGTTTGGGAGTAATTCTCATGTTCTCTCCTGCCTCACCTTCCATTCCAGAAGTGTTTACAAATGCCATTACTACTTAGTGGTTTGGCCTGACTTTTATTACTGTTAGGAGACCTTTGGAAAAATAGTAAAAACAAAGTCTTTTCTGTTAATATTTCATTATAATAAGCTGAAGTGCTTAAAACTATGATAAGTCTCAAAATTGTTTGAGCAATTCCTTACCATTTCATGGTAAGAAAATAAAATAGTAATACTGTACCTTAAGGAGTATGAAGTTTTAGCTGTTTTAAACAATACCCACAAAAACACAGCGAAGACTTCTCACAGTCCAGAGAACTTTTAGAGACACCATATTTCATGACTAGTGAGTAGTAACTTGGTCTATGAAATGTCCACATAATAAAAATCCATTGTAAGTAAAGTCCTCAAATGAAACATGTACATTGTAATACACTTGGCTTTAAAATTAAATTGAGACTGGTTGTGTGCCTTCAGCTTTATACCAAGTACTGAGCATAGATTGGCATTTCCTTCTGTTATGGAAAATGAATATTCATAGCATGAAGTAAAGCAAACTCTGAAAGGCATGTTGTTTAATCATGGAATCTTGAAATATGTCAGTGAAATGACTAAATTTTTACTTGGTCTAATAATGGAACATGTTTGATTACTTCTAAATAGCACCAAATAACTTACCAGAATTGATAAATGGATAAAAATGTCCTTTATATACAGCTTATGGTATTACTAGTAAACAGCAAAGGAATGTTTTGTCTGGCTAGAAGCATTTAGTAATTTTTAGCATACTATTTAACTCTAGTTTATTTTCAAGATGACATCTTATCCTGTCTCCCACCCCCAGCTTTCTCCCACCAGCTACCAAAATTTTGTTGCCTTCTCTAAACAAATAGAAGACTGAATTTGCAAGTGTCTGTATTTTGGTATACTTGCTTTTTATTGTGACTCTATCATTATTAATTTGTAGGAATTGTCTTATGAAAGCTGGAGTGTGGTATTTCTATACAGTGCTATTTTATAAGCTGGATTGCTAAAAGGAAACAAAACAAGAAATTATCAGTGTCTGTGAAAAGCAGTTACTTCTTCAGAAAGGGCTTTGCCTCCTCCTTTATTTTAAATAGAGGAATACTGAAAATGAATGTGTCTTTGTTGAAGATGGTAACTTCAGCTAAATTGACATAATGTTGACAGTTATTATAAGAATTGCTCTAAAACTAATTATGCTAATTAGAATCTAACTACTAGTAATTGCATGTATTCAAACAGCACACCAGCACCCTTTTGTGTGTTTTATTCCCCAGATGCAACACAGCCATTTGTTGCCTGAGAAGCTGCAAAATGACAGCCTAGATAATAAAATGATTGCAAACAAATAAAATACATTCTTTTCGAAACACTAATTGGTTAGATTAGTGAGTGACAGTATCAACTGTGCTTCAGCAAACCACATAATTAAAAAAAGCTTTTAGTTAAATATTTTATTTCAGAATTGTAGGGATTTTTGTAATCATTAATTATATGTATTCATCTTGATCTAATGGGTATCAGGTCATTTAATATTTTTTAATTTGAGAAAAAAAAAAAGGTTTGCTAGAAAGCAAGAGGAACCTGCATTGGAAATGTGGGTTGTTTAAAATATTAACTCTTTCTCTTCAGGAATTCAGAACTTCAGTGCCTAAAATTGTAGGTCATGTCTGTGAAGAGCTGTTTAATACTCTGCAAATTATTAAGCATTCATAAGGATAGTACTTAGGAGAAACATGGAGAAGATAAAACAGAAATAGTCTAAGTAGTTAATTTTGGGTCTGTCTCTAAAATATCCCTGAAGTAGTTTGCTTGATTTCAGAAATACTGAGTATGATCTAAGTTATTTGAATGCTAAGCTCTTGTGTAAATTTGAATGCAGTGTTTGTGTTTTACTTAAAACCAACTCAACATCTAAGATTACTAACTGGGAGTCTTTTAAAATTGCAAGTACTTATTCCTATGAAATGTTAGAATTGCCAGGTAATGCTGGCAGGTTTTCTGTGCTCAGTGGCCTTCTAGCTTTTGAGAGCAGAGATAAAAAAAGAGAAAATTATCCATTTCAATCTCAAAGTACAAAACTCTACTCAAACTAGAACCAAGTGCATGCTTGTGTCACTTGGTATTCTCCCTTGTCCCTTAATATTGCTATTTCTACAGGAGTATTTCACAGAATCATGGAATCATTAGGGATTGGAGAGGACCTTGAAAGATCATCTAGTCCAATCTTCCTGCCACAGCAGGATCACCTAGACCAAGTTGCACAGGAACACATCCAGGGGGGTCTTGAACGTCTCCAGATAAGGAGATCCACAACCCCCCTTGGTAGCCTGTTCCAATGCTCCGTTACCCTCACTGTGAAGAAGTTCCTTCTGATATTGATATGGAACTTCCTCTATTTCAGCTTGCACCCATTCCCCCTTGTCCTATCACTAGATGACCTTCAGAAGAGCCTGGCTCCATCTTTCTGACACCTACCCCTTGCATACTTACAGACATGAATGAGGTCACCCCTCAGCCTCCTCTTCTCCAAGTTCAAGAGACCCAGCTCCCTCAGCCTTTTCTCATAAGGGAGCTGTTCTACTTCCTTCATCACCTTCGTTGCTCTATACTGGACACCCTCCAGCAGCTCTGTGACCTTCTTGAACTGAGGGGCCCAGAAGTGGACACAATACTCCAAATGCAGTCTCACCAATGCAGAGTAGAGTGGGAGAAGAACATCCCTNTCTTGCTGAATGGCAGCGCAGTCTGCTGGGCTGTCGGTGACACCACCCAGCTTTCTGTCATCAGCAGACTTGCTGACAATGCACCCTAATCCCTCGTCCAAGTCATTAATGAATAGATTGATTAGGACTGGTCCTCGTATGGATCCCTGGGGGACTCCACTAGATACAGGCATACAATTAGACTGTCCCACTGACCATTACTCTCTGGCTTCTATCCTGCAGCCAGTTCACAATCCACCTCAGTACCCAATCATCCAGTCTTCACTGCTTCAGTTTGGCCGCGAGGACGCTATGTGAGACTGTGTCAAATGCCTTAGTGAAGTCAAGATAGACCACATCTACCCCTCTGCCATCATCTATCCATCTGGTTATGCCCTCATAAAAGGCTATTAGTTGGTCAAGGATGCCTTCCCCTTGGTGAAGTCATAGTGACTGTACCTAATGACCCCCTTGTCCCTGATGGCCTAGAGACAACATCCAGGACAAATTGTTCCATCACCTTTCCTGGGATGGAGCTGAGGCTGACCGGTCTAGAGTTACCTGGGTCCTCCTTCTTACCCTTTTTGAAGATTGGAGTGACATTTGCTAACCTCCAGTCTCTAGGCACCTCTCCTGATTTCCATGACTTTGAATGGCTGTATCATTTCAGGTTATTTTCTTGCTCATTGCTGGTGGATGAAATACGGAAGTGATGATGGCCAGGGTTACCTATCTTTCCAGAGACAGCTATTGATTTTTCAGAATTGAGAAAGCATCTTGTGTTACAGGGTATCACTACTTAAAGAATAATGCGAAGACTAGGTAAAAGTAGTACTCCTTCCTAGAAGACTGACCTAAATTAAAAGGTCTTACAAACATATCCAGCATATTTTCCTAACAGATTAATGTTTGTGATGAAGATCTCTTCCCAGCAGCCCCAGTTAGCTTCCTGCTCTCAGGATGTATTTGAGCATATTCCAGAAGTAAAAGATGTTGCAAGTACTTTGCTTAGCTTGTTAGGGTTGAATGTATTTATAATCCTCTTTTATATCCTATTAAATATACAAAACCTGCAGAGATTAAGCATATGCAGGACCTAGTTATACAACCCTGTTTTGCACATGAACACCATGCTGCTTCTGTTTTCCAGACATCACATATAAGAACATTCCTTCTTTCTGAATAACTTCTCCAAGCAGTGAAAAGGCTCACTATCACTTTCTGCTTCTAGATAATGAAGAAACTAGGATAGTTAAAAGCACTTTTCCCAGCCTGTGTTGTTAGTGGAGTATGCCTTATTTTTTCAGAGATTCATTTGGTCTGCAGGACCTGCCTAATCAAGATCAGTAAGCTGTCTTGATGACCCCAAAACTGAAACTTCCGACTGTACATTAGTAGTGACTTTCAATAAAGGTTTTTTCTGCTTGTCTGCTATTGTATTTTGAGATCTCTGAGTGTGGTGTCAGTGATGATTATTTCAAAATGTAATCTAAAATTTTGTTGCCAGTATCTCTTGAAAATAGTGTGAAAAAATGGGAATTGTCACAAAAGTGAAGCCACAAATTTTCATAATAAGAAATGTAGTCACATGAGAAACAAAGGGGTGATGGTGGTTTGGCAGTGAAGTATACAACCAAAAAAGAGATGTTTAATCACTAACAGTGTTTGAAGTTTAGATGTCTTTTGGAGAAGACAAACTTTCTCAGCATGTTGTTGGACTCCTTAGAGGAAAACTGAATGTTATAATCTCTGATTAACAAGGAATAAGACTCAGGTATATAGTGATGGACTTTTCTGGCTTTAAATCAAAAGCTACTGCAATCTTTTAAAGGATTTATACGAGTGGAAATGGGAGTGGGATAAAGAGACAAAAAAGAACATGAAGATCAGGAGGATAAGAGACAGGAAAAATAATTGGCACAGGGATTAATGTAGGAAAGTTTATCTATAATGCTTTCTCCTGGTCCCCATCACAAAAAATAGACACATACTGACTAGTGTGATTTCATTGTCCAGTAAAAATGTTAATTAAATTCCTGCTTTATGTATAGTTTTGATCACTTAATGATAAAATATTTAGTAACAAGTTGCAAAGAGGTTCTTTAGGAGTGTGCTGATGTACAGATCTGTTGATGGTCTGATTTCCACTCTCAACATGAATATAGAAATAAATAAGATAAAGTGTGTAAGGGAGAAACCACTGTAAATATAGGAAAATAGTTGTCCACATTTCTGTCTGTGTTCAGCATCTAAAGACATAGTAAAGAGGTGTTGAGAAGAGTGAGAGCTCCCTGTATTGCCTAGTTGGGTAGCAGTAGGTAATGGCATTATTTGGAGTTAATATGGGCCAATTACAAGTTTTCTTAATTTCAGTCTTAGGAATTTGGTAGCTATGCATAATTAGGATGAGATTATTAATTAAAAAAATGCTGTAGGGCGATATGGCACTGCTCCACTGGTCTGAATTTAATATGAAAACTATATATTGTAAAAATTAATCTTGAGAATTGTAGAGATTCTTTTCCTGATGCTTCTTGAGAGTAATTATAAGTGCTGTGGCAGTTTCAGTAAATAGAAAAGCAAATACTGAAACTTTTCACAGTTCTTAGCAAAGCGTGGCAGACTTTGCTTGGAAGTTGTTGTTCTGCTCATTTTTTTGCTGTGAGCAATATCCTTACATTGAGAGACAACTAGTTAGGTTAGGAAGTAATGTTTTTGTTCTTCTCTCTGTGTATCAACTTGTTCTTATGTCTGCAGTACTACATAAAGTAATTTAAATGTAGAATTGGATGGAAGACACAGCTGTGGGAACAATAACTCTAATTCTCAAGTTGAAGTACTCCCATGGTTCTGATGATGGCTATAACTAAACTAAGAGACTCAAGCTGAGCTGACTTAAAGGCACTAGGATAGGAAGGGGACATGTAGTTTATCCATATCTCTCTGATGGGAAAGTAAACGCCCCTCTTTGCATTTTCTTAGTTCCAAACAAGCAAGGAACTGTTATTGTGCCTTCAGGTTCTGCATGACAACGACTTTCTTATGCTTTACAATGGTATTCTCTCACATGGACTTTATATCATTTATTTTAAAATGCAAGCTCAGTGACATTGGCTTAAAATTTTAGCTCCTACTTCCAAGATTGGAAATCCAACCATCAGCGATAGATTTATACATCAGCACACACTCCTCAAGCAAAGGAGAATCTTCTTGCAACTTGTTAGTCAGTGTTTTCTCTTTAAATATTTAAAACTGTAGGTGAAGCACTGTATAGCAACAATTTTTCTGTGGGCATTTTTCAGTTTGAGAACATAACTACAGAACCTACTTTTGTGTTGGATATTGCACTGCTACCTCTAATATCGTAATATTTTTAGATTTAAAATCAGATACAGTTCTACTGACTTAAAGTTTTAAGTGAATTGAACGGCACAGTTTGACCTGGTACATGTTTCTGAGTATTCATTCCTCTGGGCTTTATTCAGATGTTTTTGTACATTCATGTGAAAAGAGATGTCTTACTGTAAATTGTGTAAATTGTTCTGTGGGACAGAAGCAGTTGGGAATGTGAACTTCAATATTTTTTACCGTATGTTACCTGTTAATAATCCTGCAAGCCCTCCCTGAAGCTGATAAAGTAGTGATTTCATTTGTTGCAACTTCACTGGTGAGTGAGATGCAACTACTGCTTGAGTTCCACTCCTCTGTATGCTGTCACTGTGAGCTGATGATTTTTAGCGTTGACTGTTTTTATCTCACTAAAGCTCCATTATGGTGCTGCATATGTCTCTATCCAGTTCCATCATATTTGTAGTAAAGCGATAGTACAGTAAGATCACTGCATCTATTAAGAGTTTTGTTTCATCCCGTTCTGGAGATTAAGAAAGCTAGCTGACTGTTCAAATTGACCTAGTATCACTTGAGAAAAAGATGCAGTAATCGGCAGGAGATTGGTTAACTGCTACTTTCTTATGACTGTATTTAACCTCTTCATCACTGCTGAATATCTGCAATTATGTGGTTCAATGGAAGATACTCACTATGTGGTCAGTTAAATTCAGAAATGATGACTGGCTTTGTAATGCATGGAATAACCTAATAATATACGCTTGGCTGATCATGAATTCTTAATTCTCTGTATTTAGGATGAAAAAAAGGATGAAAATTGTTAGTAAGAAATAAGACTGAATTATGAGGATGGTGGTTGGTAAATGTGGAACAAGAGAGAGTGAGCTTAGGTTAAATACGACAACTAACCAACAGCTGGAGTAGGATCTCAGCACATTTCACTAATTTTGTGTCCAGTAAAAGCAAAATTAAAAATACCTCCCTAGCATGCTGAGCTGATGGTTAGAAAATGTTTTAAGTCAGAGGATACTTTTTACTTGTTTTCTGAAAACATAGCTGCATATATGAAATTGAAAAGTTTCAGATATAAAATAGTATAACTTCTGCATGTTTGCTTCTTGATATTCCTCAGGTAAATAGCAAGACAAGTAGTTTAGAAACTTCCTTTGAAAGCAAGAAACTTCCAGTATGTATGTAATTTCGTGGTTCTTGTTGCAAATAGATCCATGAAAGAGATTACATTCATGATGTGCCCATGCTTTCAAGAATGAACACATTTTATATTGTGATACTTAGGGAAGACGTGAAAAATTATAGAGCTTCGTGTTCTTGGTTGGACTGGTGATACATCTAAGCTTTTTGCTGCAATGAGAAACAACATTTGATGCAAAAAGCAACAATCACAGAAATCAAAACGTCTGTTGTAATTAGTGGCCTTCTATATGTTCTGTCACTGATAAGGATACTGACTGCTTATTTAAAACTTACTAAAGAGTAAGTGTGCTTCTTCAACAATTATTATTACTCACCTAAGAGAGCTAAGAAAGTTAAGCCAGAAATAGGTTGGTGCAGTTAGGATTTTGTCCAGCAGGTGGCACAAAAACTCAGTGTGTACCTATGCTGACCATGGAATGTGCACCCTTTTCTCGTGACTACCCTTTCAAGTGAGAGAATGTGACCAAGTTATATGTGCTTCATTATGAAATAAGAGTTTACTTTCAAGAACCTTAAAATATAATCAGGAAACCTGTGGTATTTTCTTTTTTCTTAAGAAACTACCATGATCAACTGTACTTTTTTGTGTATATTGACCAATAGCTTGCCACTTCGTAGATTCATCAGCTTTTTGTTTTACTAACTAAGGGATTTTATTTCTTGGTACTTCTTCTGTGTGTTGCGTCTCTTAATGCATTGCCAGACTCAGTGGCTAGAGTGCTCTCTTGGATACATGGCAAAACATCTGGGCATAGTTTTGTATAATGTTATGATGGCAAACACAATTTGAATAGCAGTCATCAATCCAGTAAGTATATATTGCCTGAAAGTCTTCACCTCTGACATACAAAATATATGTTTTCCTACATTTTTCTCCTACCTTTCTTCAGGGCTGTACTTCAGTGATAACTTATTAGACGCTATCTCTTTCCTGTATCTTCTTTTTCTATTAGTTGTCTATCAGCCTTATGCAGTGTTGCATGTTGTTATAATTCTACAGAAATTGGAAACCAGTTCTTAGAAATTGAATTATTAGGATGATAAAATAGTAACACTTACCTGGACTTCTTAAAACAAGGTACTGGCACTTAGAGTATTTGATTTTTTGACCAGTAGTCGCTTGATGAACAGCTTATCAGTGGACAAAATACAATGAAAAGGTACCTTCTTACCATTGCTGAGGAAAACTGGCACTTATTCTTTTGGATTGCAAGGTATCAGAATGTAAACCATTGTATTGCTTAGTATCTATTCCAATCATTTAGATTTTTCACATTCAGGAAGTAAAGAATATTTTAAAAACTCATTGATAGTGATTTGATGCTGTAGTCAATATGAGGTACAGGAAACAGCCCTGACAGCGATAGGGAGCAGTGAACAAGTTGTTCCACAGTCCATAATAAATACAATTTACCATAAGGAGCCACTGTGTGCATTGTGAAAGTGGTAACCACACATGGGTTATGTGTATACAAAAACTTCAGTTAAATATGAATTGTAAAACTGGAGTTACATATTCATATGCTCAGGTGTTATCTTTAAATTCAGTGTCTTCTGTAATCACAGTAGTTTCTATATTTTTAGTTCTGTTAGTCGGTATTATTTTATAAGCTTTCAATACACGTGTACTTGGTAATATATATCTAAATCAATTCTGAAACATCTGTGTTTTATCAGGTCAAAAGCGGCATTTATTGGGTAAATTTTGGACCATATAGGGCTTACTTGTAATTTTCTAAAAAAAACCAGACTTGTGTAGTCTGTGATAGAGAAGAAAACGAAGTCTTTCTCCATATTCTATATACTTGTGGGGTTTGAGGCACATGCTCAATCAAAATGTGATTTTCTGGTACAATTGAAGGAATCTGTCAGGCTGTTTGCTGTATTCCATATGTACATAAGTAACACAGTATCCTTACAAAGTTCCAGAGAGTCTGTTTGTGTTTTGTAATTTCCCTTCTGAAGCACCACTTCTTCATAGAATCATAAGGGATTGAAAGGGACCTCGAAAGATCATCCAGTCTAATCTCCCTACCACAGCGGGACCACCTAGACCAAGTCACACAGGAACAGATCCAGGTGGGTCTTGAGTATCCTCAGAGAAGGAGACTTCACAACCCCCCTGGGCAGCCTGTTCCAATGCTCCGTTACCCTCACTGTGAAGAAGTTCCTTCTGATATGTATATGGAACCTCCTGTGTTCCAGCTTGCACCCATTCAATACCAGTCTTGCCTGCCTTGGTTTTGCTACTCAATATTACTGAAATAATAAGTTGGAAAACTAACAGAAGCCTTCATATAAAGCCCAGAAGGCCTTATGCTATGTAAAGACATAGATGCACCTTTGGCAGTATCTGAAAAGACTCACAGATTGGAGAAAATAGAGTTGATGCTTGGCTCATTAGCTGCAAACATCTGCCTTTTGATACCTTCTGGTAAGCTTAAACTTATGAAAATGCCACTTTCAGAACTGGCACTTTTCATTTTTTATACTTTCCTGTTTGGGAGTAGTCTTGTCTTCCACTGGAAGGCAGTTTTCTGTTTGCTTCATTCTCCTGCCTTACAGTATTATTTAGGTAGCTCTACCCATGGTCTCCTTTGCAAAATAAAGTCATACCCTGTTTGTCAAATTGTAGCCTGTTCTTCTGTTTCCTTATGCAGGTGGTAACTTTGCTTTGCCTACTTAGAATTCTTTCTATTAATTGTCCATGTGTGTGCTTATAACTCCTGTGATAATTGAAATGGTTTGTTAGGCTGCCAGCATTTTCTGTCTGTGCCTGTCAGTGATAGGTCACTTGGTGGTATGACTTCTTTGTGTTACTTGTTATTCAGGTCGTGAATTCATAGACTTTTTCATGCCTTCCAGACCTTTCAGCTAGATGGAACCTGTTTTAGTTAATACATGCACATTATTCAGTTATATATAGATATGCTGAAATGATAGTTGGAACAAAACCAGACATGCTTCAGAATTACTTTCAAAGGAGCTGGTATTGGGAGCAATACAATTGTGTATTGGGAGGATTTGTACTTCAGTGATTAAAATGAAACTTGTGTAAATGTATGTTTAGATTGCACATATAAATGCAAACAGCTGTGCAAATGAAACCTGTGTTGTGTCATCCCAAGTGTCTAGGTTTTGCATCTCACCCTTGAAATGTATGAATCTTTGGCTATTGCCTCAATTTCATTTTGGCTGTCCTTACTGGAAATGTAACAACAACAAATTATAATTAATGTGCCTGTGTTGTCTTCGGAAACAGAGAAATACAAAAAAGACAGGATCTGTGGGCACACAGATGTGAATTAATTGGGAGAAAGTTGTAATGTGTTAACAAATACGGAAAAAAGAAAATTTTGAAATGGCAATGGAAAAAGAGAAGTATTGGGAAGAACCCAAAGGAGATACTTGTATTTATCTTTAATGAAACTCCATTTGTGATCTAGTCACTTTTCAGCTTTATTCTGAACAAGTTTTCACTAGGTTCAGCATGCATAAATGTTACACCTCAAAATTTAATTAATTCAGATGTTGAGTAGCCTTAGAGGAAGCTATAGCTAAAAAAAAGTAGCTATAAAGTAGCTATAGAGGAAGTCAGAAAATGACTGCATTGCTCCGTCCTGGCCTTTGGATCTATAGATCTATCAATGTGTTTGATCTGCTTGTCTCCCTCTGGTGGAACGGGAGATTTGGTCAGCATGAGCTTCTCCTTTCTCAACTGAAATCAGTAACGACTAAATTTAAGCCACCAACCTGATTCTATGGGATGCATTTGCGACTGGCAACACTAAAAGGCATAAAAGGAGAAACATCCAGTTATTGTCACTGTAAAGTCTGTTAAACAAACTGTATAAAAATTGACTGTTTTTTAAATATTATAGTTGGAGGTCTCAGTGAAAGTGCTTAGTGTTTTTTTTTTCCTTTTATTGTAAAAGGTGTGAAAGAAAAACATTAATGCATTTCAGTCCTGTGAAGAGAAGGGGGATGGGGTAGGAAGCAAGCAGAGCAGCCTTTTCTTTCTGTTTGCCAGATAAGCTGTTATTGCTCTGTTATCTTTTCAGCAATCCATCATTTTTTGTTCTAAATGCTTTTGCCTTTAGCAGGTCTTACAACGGTGGCATGTACATGGACCACTTCTCAAAACAATGCAACCTGACAGTAAATCAATATTCTTTTCATACTAGATTTGAGGCTGTGATTGTCATAATCCTCCTCTTAGATGGTTAATAGGGCAATACCTAATAGTGTGATGACAGCTTTTGGGAAAAAAAAATCAAATTCGGATAACCAACAGCTTGGCTGATAAGAGCCCCAATCTCTTTTTCCTCCTTAGACACTCTGCTTTCGTATGTCACCTTTTCGGGACTTAGCGCCCGATTTTGTATGGAGACACGTTTTCCTTGCTTCGCCCTGTCAGCCCAGCTGCTGCCAGATGGGCGCCTGGACTATGAGCCCAAGGTCACTGCCTGCCCCAGTGTGTGTCGTGCTGGGTGCTGCCCGTCCCCACTCGGTGCCTTCTGCTCCCGTGCAGGATCACTTGATCGATACCGGCTCACACAGGACTCAGACCCTGCGTTAGCGCCGTCGATGAAGTCGCTATTCATCTTCCTGCCTGGAGCCCTAAGACGAAAGGGAACGCCGGGACAGCCGCGGCCAGTCTGCCTGCTGGCACTCGGCGGGGACAGCGGTTCCCCAGAGCCCAGCTTCGGGCCTCGAGCTGCACCCACCTCGTGACCCGCCCTGACCCCCAGCAGCGCCGGGCGCGAGGGTCCCGGCCTCGCCCCGAGCAAACTGAGGCGGTGCATTCCGCTATCTCCCCCAGTCCCTGTACGGGCAACGTGCGGGAGATACCCCGTCGGCACGCGCCCAAGTTGCCGCGGTTGCCCCAACTCTCGCCCGGTCACGTGTCCCTGGCGGCGCCAATCGGCGCAGCCGCGTGATGTCAGCGCCTGGCCGCTGTGGGGATGCGGAGCAGCGCGCGGGCTCCGCGCGAGTCCGATTCGGGCGGGCGCCGGGCGGCGCGAGCGCGTCGGAGCGGCGTCTCATGGACGGGACGGGCCTGCTGCGCCGGCNTCCCGTGCCCCGTTAGCAGCGCGATAACGTGGGGGAGCAGACAGACGCTGATAACCGCAGGGAGAAAGTTCCGCTGGTTACCGGCGTTTGCGGCTCTGGTGGAGCTGCGGTCGGGAGCGGTATGGGAGCGGTGCTCGGGCGGTTCCTGCCTGACTTCTCCGCTGGTGTTCGTGAACTCAAGAGAATGGTGTTCCTCGAGCGGTCGTAGCACCAGGTGTTGTTTGCGCCCCAGACTAATTTTGGGTAGCGTATTAAAACCTCAGATAATTGTTGTTATTAGTGGGGTGGGGGACGGGTCTGGGATGCGAATTTTCCCTGTTGTTAAGGAGTGTGTGAGTACAGTCGAGTGTAGGGCGTGTAGCTACTTTTTTTCCTCTTTCCCCGAAATGGAGCACCATCTCTTAACTACATGGCTCTGGCCCATTGTTCAAGAGCCCCTTTGCCTGAGTCGCCCTCAGCGATGAATGTATTTCCTTTCTTTTGTTTTCCTTTACATCCGCAGTGTTCCAGTGGGAGGAGGAAAATCTTAAAGATCCTTAGTCTTAAATAACACTTGCCATATTCAAAATGTGTCAGTCTTGCACAGTTCTAAACTTTGCAGACAGATTCTTTTTCACAGGGAGGGGATTGGAAGGGATCTCTGAAGATCATCTAGTCCAACCCCCTACCAGAGCAGGATCACCTAAAGTGTATTGCACATAACTGTGCAAAATTTTGAATGTCTCTGGACTCCACAACCTCTCTGAGCAGCTACTTCTAGTGCGCTGACACCTACACAGTAAAAAAGTATTTTCTTTCTGATCAGTGCCTTCAGCTTAATACTGATTTGTATTAAAAGGAATAAGAAAAGTCAAATCTGTGGTCCATGATGTTATGTTGATAACTCTTAAAACCTTCTTGGGCCTCTTAGTCTTCTAAGGATCCATTAGCTTTTCTTGAACTTACTCTGTGATAATACATTTGCCTGTAGAAAGTGATTAACTTATATAAACAGTTTGAGATTTTATATAATCCTTAAATCCTACAACATTTCTGTTAATTTATTGTAAAATGGGAAGGAGAATCTCAGTTGCAGATTGGGACTGCTGATGACAGCCTCTTTCTCTAGGAGAGGGTTGAAATGTTTTGAGATGTAGAGCTTCACAACAAAACCGGATTTCCTCCTGCTAAACCTGTGGTAATCCATTGAGAAGTGTAAACCGGATTTCTGCCCTTTGACAAGAATTGAACAGTGGTCTGTTCTGATTAAGGTATAATTAAACCTTAATTTGGAAACCTATTGTTGAGTTCCACACAAGTTATTTTTCAGGTTGTGGGGGGTTTTTTTGTTTCATCTTCTATAACATCAACAAAGTAATTTGAATGAACACCAAGTGTAATTTCTCATAATATTTGCTTACTCCTGCCTATACTTAAAAGCATATAGCGAAAAATCCCAACCCACACTTGTAATGCATATAGTATAATAAATTGTGTACATCATGTCTTGTCAGAATCCAGCTCCAGAGTGGTGAGAAACAGCTAGTGGTCAAAAGTCTTATAGGTGACATGGTATCATCTAGAGAGAGAGGAAGAAATCTTATGCTCAGATTATATTTATTAGATGTTTGACTGAATCTCTCTTCTTCCTACCCTTATGTTCTTCTGTTGCTCTGTTTTAATCTTCCTCTATTGCCCGTGCAGCTATCCTAGAGTATTAGCATGATGTATTTGTGAGCCAGAAAGCAGATGATATGACATGTGACAAGTAGCGTATGTACCCCATGTTTAGTTCTCACTAGTTTAGATTAGATTAAGTCTCAGAGTTGTGTGCTTGGTTGACATTTGCTTTTTGTAGAACACCCCAAAGTAGTGATTTGCTTAATTTTTAGTAGTGATAGTAGTATAAAAACATGTACATGATTCTCCTGCTGTTACATTGTTTTATAACTAATGTATCTGTTGTCTACCTCCGTTTTTTCATATGTCATTGACACTTTCCTTTAAATACTTCTGGCAATATCCTAAAAAGAATTTTTTAAAAAATATCAGTAAGGAAGGTTTCTGAATTAAGACTGTTCTGAAATACTTTCGACCTTCAGTGAAGGGTCAGCTAACTTAATATGACTTACTCTCTTCTTTTAGTTGGAAATCGTAAAAGCAGATAAATCTGTTTTAGAGCTGTGTGTAAATTTTTACACCAATTGTGCAGCAAGAAACAGCAGATACTTGAAGTAAAGGCTACATTTGTGCAATTCCTGGTTCTTTTTTCTGTTTGTACAGTTTGCTTCAAAGCTTGATTTTCAGGACACAGAGACCATTTCCTTTTAGATGGGAACCTGATGTAGTTGTGTTTAGTGCAATGCACCATCACGCTGTGCTTAAAGAAAGCCAGGAAGCAGCTTGAATTGAATCTCAAAATATAAGACTTGGGTAAATATGTAGACTTAGATAGATGTTGTCTTGTAAATCTTGGGGTAATTAACATGAGCTTTTAAAATTGGAATTGCAGAGGAACTGACCAACAGCAGAGAACTTGGCTGTATGTGAAACCTCACAGATGTCAAAGAAAATGCTGTGTTTATTTGTTTTCTTGTCTTTAGGTATGTTTTTTTGTAAATGCCTAGAATATTTTACAGCGAGCTAGGCTTTTTTTAAAATATGACTGCCTTGCATTAAGTTTGCAAAGGTATGATTATAGCCAACATGGAAAATTCCAATTGAAAATCTTCCAATACTGTACTTCACGCATGCATAGAAGTATGAGGTAGAAGGAGTTTAATTGCAAAATTCAAGCTCATTGCAGCAGTAGTGGAAACAGTTAGTGTAAATGAATATGTGGTGTAAAGGAAATGTTGCTGTGTTGGTTAAATTGAGAATTCAGTTTCTGCTAATGCCATAATAACAAGAGACCCAGTTATTCCATAGCTGTTACTATTCCTTTCTTCCACCTCTAGTCAGGGAAATCACTGGCTTTTATAGGCAAAGTTTTAAAATTTGGTACTTTGAATTCAGAACTGTGCAAAAAAGTAAAATCTTCCAGATTGTTTTCCAAGTCCTTTCCTCCCCTAAGCCTGTGTTAAGAGACACTGGAAAGAAATAATTTTCCAGGAAACATTATTTATGGCTCATAAATATATGCAATTTCTTTGGAGTAGGAGGCTTTATGAAAACTTCTTTTTGAAGTACTGACTATTGATGCGTGATGTAGAAGGATCATCTGGATCCTTCAATGGGAGTAAATGAGAGAAATGAAAATGAAGTGGAACTATCTCTTCTGTGGATTTAGTCCATACTTGGGAATGTGTTCTGAGGTGGTGTGCTGAGTTAAAAAAAACTTAAAAAAATTGCTTAGGTTTTAGTATCTGTTGCAAACTGAAGATAAAAGGTAGAATAGACAATCTTGTAAATGAGGTTCTGGAAAGGTTATTAATAATTTTCCCTGTTTTGAATGCTATATACAAATGTCCCTGTCATGTGGCAGCAGGGATCTGATCCATTTCTTCTTGTGTCTCTGTGCTGGTGGTGGTGGATTTGCATTATTGGGGTACTACAGTATAAAGAGGACATTGGGGTGGGTCTGGGGGTGGCAATGAGTCTAATGGGAGGTCTGGACAACATGCCCTATGGGATGTGGTTGAGGAAACTGGGGTTGCTTGATCTGGAGAGGAGGAGGCTAAGAGGAGACCTTGCTCTTTACAACTACCTAAAAGGGGGTTGTTGCTAGGAGGGTGGTGGTCTCTTCTCCCAGGTTACTGGTGATTGGGTGAGAGGAGATGGCCTCTGGTTGTATCAGGGGAGGTTTGGATTGTAGCAAGCTCTTAATTGAGAGAGTGGTTGGGTACAGGAACAGGCTGCCCAGGGAGGTGGTGGAGTCACCATCCCTAGAGGTGTTTGGGATGAGGCCTGAGGTCCTCATCTGGAGGCCCTTTCCAGTCATAATGATTCTGTGACAGACTAGTTATGTGGTGTTGAATCAGGTCTGACATGTGTCTCTGCCTTTCAGGGACTGTATCAAAGAAAAATCTGTGCATGGCATGGAACTAGAAAAGGATTTAAAAGAAAAATCTTTATAATGTGCAGTTTCCAGTATACTCAGGGTAATCAAGAGGAAGATGGGATGTGTGTCTTCCATTATTGTGTGAGAACAGCTGTGTGACTCCACACTGCATTCCTTTGCTTAGTAGTTTTGTCTGGTACTTTTTAATTATTTCTTCAGTGGTTACATCTACAATGTAAAACTCAGAACAGCTTAAATTGTGACACTTCCTCTTTCGTTTTATGAGGTGTGTGCATGAGCAGTATACATAGTGCAAAATGTAAAAAAAAACCCCTACATTTTGAGCATCCTGATCAAATTAAATCTTTTTTTCTTCCTCTGATTGAGCCACCTTTCTAGGCACTTTCTAAGCAAGTTGTTCTAGACACTATTACAGGACACAGGGAGTTTTATTTATTTATTTATTTATTTATTTTGTAGGGGGAGGGGTGTGTGTTTTATTTGCTGAAATCATACTGGACAGTGATAGCTGCCATAAGAAAGCAAATGACCAGTCTTCTGAGAGAAGAGACACTGATGGAAATAATTCTTTTTCTCTCCTTGTAAGCTGTTACTTCTCCGGGCCTAACAGAATATACGATTTCTTGATCAGTTATTTCACCTCTATTACATGTTTGGCAAGTCCTCCAAAAGACCTTGTGTCAGAGATATATTTTGCTATTATTTGAGTTATGAAAGCTTTTCTGAAGGGGTTAACCTTTTCATTGGCTGTGTGTCTGTTGGTGTTGTAATCTCTTTATTTCAAGGTCTAAAATCAGAAACAGAAAAAAAAAAAGCACTCTACTGCATTCAGAGCTAAAATATTTGGCACAGGCCCAAACTTGGTGTCTGTAGCCTGTATCACACTTTTCTCTAATGCCTTCTGATAATTGTAGTAATGCTTCTTTATGTTTACAACATGTCAAAAAGCTGATTGACTGTTTTGTATTAGGCTTGGAAGGCAAAGCATAAATATAATTCTTTTTTCATGTCATATCCTTTAATGAAGTCAGTGATGGAATCTGTAATGGTTTGAATGGACCTTGCTGATCTAAATGGCATAATGAAAGCCAGCTTTTGAGTTCTCTGTGCACTCATTAGCTCCTCTGAGTCACTTGGCTAATCCTCAGAATCTTCTTGTGGGATTTTTCTTGCAGGTTTGATTTTTTGCCTGTTTACTTAGTAGTGGTATGAAGTACTTACACTTCATCTGATTGAAACTGTTATGTGGTTGTGGGTTTTTTTTCAATTCCACAAATGGTTTTGTTACCTTCAGTTTTTATTTGATTTGTGACAGCTAATGAAACCAGTAGTTTTCAATGTTTTCTTCCTGAAAATTTTTATAAGGTGCTGCATTCATGTTTGACTGCAATACTACTTACTATGTCATGTTTAACTTAATAATTTGAGATTTGTTTTTATCTACTTCTGTACTACATTTGCGTTTAATGCCTTAAGTCTTCCATTTCTTATGTTTTTGGGTTTTCTCAAGATTGACCACAGGCTTTCATATGCAATAAATTCCTTTTCCTGTTAGCTTGAAGCTGTAAACTTCGTTGCTTACAGCAGTGTGAGTATTCCATCTGAACAGCAAGATTGCATAAAAATCCATCAATGATTATGATCACAAAGCAAAGCACTCAAAACTGCAGTTTCATCATTTGTTCTAAAGGTTTTCTTGGCTTTAGTTTCTTGCCTTCACATGTAACACTAACTTTTGCAGTCTTAACTGTATTCCCTATAGGATCTTTGCTTCATCTGATGTAAATCACAATATTGTTTCTTGTCATCAGATCAGGTCCTCTGTAATCTTTCTTAATTACTTGGTCTCAGGTTAGGCTCTTGGATTCCCTCTGCCTCTTCATTCAAATCCCTCTTGATTTTATTTCTCAAGTTTAGCACTCCACAGTGGCGCATTGCAACTGGGATTACTGATGGGAAGAGTAATTGTGCTCAGTGACTGTGCCCTTGAGAAATAACAAGCTCTTCAGAGATGTCAGATGCTAAGCGCCAAGTCCTTACAGAGCACATTATGTTTGGAGTACTTAATCCTTTTTGAAATTACTTAGCTGTGTATATGTACTTGGCTTAGTTTTGTAGGGGTATTAAATAACATGAGTGTTTTTACAAGGGTATATTTTATAGTGGTATTAAATAATAAGGGTACAAATAATTAAGGGACCAAATTTCCAGACAATGTTGAAGTAATCAAAACCACAGTACTAAAAAATAAACAGGTATCTCTCATTTAAAATATGGGGATTTTGACATTTTTGGAAACTAGTAGTTTCTGTTACAAAACAACTGATGTTTTGATGAATTTATTTTTCAACTGTCTATAACTTGTAAATTTTAGAATATATAGCTTGTGTAGTGTAATGAAGTGCATTAATGTGTTGTGTGGAGATAAATATCACATTACAATTCTTCTGACAGTATACTAGCCCTAGCATGTTTTTGATTATGTTTTGTGTAATTAAACAGTCTTGGTGTTCTATACAGATAAAAATGCTATGTCAAATACAGAAGTATGTCTGAAGGTATGCAGATTCCTCTCCTGTACCACAACGAAACTTCCTATGTGAAAGGCAAGGGAGATATGCTGAAGAGTGTAAAAGTGTGTACTTGCATTAACTTCCATTTTGTATTTTTCTGGTGTGAAGTTTTTGAGTGCATTTTATCTTTGTGCTTTAAATTGTGCTGTAAGAAGAAGGATACTGTTTCAGTTCTTCTAAAAAAGCCCAGCTGTACCACTGCAGGTACATTAGGGAATTTAGCAGTCAGAGTTTGTATGCAGAAGAACCTGAAAATAATCTCTTTTGTCTTATGTTTTCTGAATAAAACACTTGTGGGCACTACTGGAAAATGTAGGTTATGAGTGGAAAATTGATTTTAGGACTCCAGTGCCCCTTGTGAACAGTTTCCTAGTTTTAAATTACTTAAAATTTTTCAAGATTTTAGTAAATGTAGGGAAGTACAAGACAGGAAAGAGTAATATAAATGAAAAATTAGGAAGGGCAAATGTTTGTAGCCAGGCTTAAAGCTGTATTTTATGGCATTACAATTTCTGTTAGGTCATGTGCTCTTTTTTTTTTTTTTAAATTTTTCAAGACACAACAGTATTTTTGTGTTTAAGTATAAAACATTGTTATAGTTTCTTTTGTGTAAGTGGAATAGTGATCAGTTATTCTCAGTTATTAGTCTGTGACTGTTTGACAGAGATAAATGCCTTTGTAAGCCAAAGTTCAAAATTGTTCTTAGGAAAAGGTAGGTAAAATCTAGGATTTTCTTATTTTGTTGGCAGCAGAGGAAGATGTTTAATGTAAGACATACCAGATTATAACTATTTGAGTGTAACTGTATTTGCATGCTTTGCTTTTTGGCAATGCTAAGCGATTGGAAGATAGCAGTTTCTACCTTTGTTCCAGACTGTGTTTGCTAGGGACTTAATTCTCCCACCTTGGCACTGGTGAGGTACTGTGTGCAGTTCTGGGCCACTCATTTCAAAAAAGATACTGAGGTGCTGGAAGTGGGTCCAGAGGGGAGCAATGAGGCGGGTGAAGGGACTGGAGGGAAAGTCTTGTGAGGAGCAGCTGAGGCATCTGGGGTTGTTTAGCCTGGAGGAGAATCAGCAGGGACCTTACCGCTCTCTATAACTATCTGCAGGGAAGTTGTAGGCAGGTGAGTGTCAAGCTCTTCTCCCAGGCAGCTAGTGATAGGACAAGAGGGCATGGCCTGAAGCTGTGCCAGGGGAGGTTTAGGTTGGCTGTTAGGAAGCACTTCATCATGGAAAGGGTGAGTAGACACTGGAATGGGCTGCCCAGGGAAGTGGTGGAGTCCTCATCTCTGAAGAGATTTAAGAAAAGACGGGTCGTAATACTTAGTGCCACAGTCTACCTTATTGTGGTGATGTTAGATCACGGGTTGGGGTTGATGATCTTAGAGGTCTTCTCAAGCCTTAGTAATTTTGTGATTCTGCTAACTGGTGTAATACCTTGATTGACTGTTAACTTGATTCAATTTAATTTTTCAAATACGACTTGGTTGATTTTCTTCTCTGTGCTCTCAGAACGCTGCATAGAATTTAATCTTTCACAAATCCTTAGATTTTGGCGTGTTTATGTTGCTTGCTATTTACTGGTCCACTGATTCCAACTTTGTTTCTCTGCTGTTGATCTATTGACTCTTATAGTCTCTCTAAACTCACAGCAAAACCCTACTCTTTCCTGATCGAGACTCCATCTGAGAGCTTGCTTATCTTTGAGGATCTGTGTCAAAATTATCAAGAGCTGATCTTGTCTTATTTTATGAAGTGTTTTGGGGGACTAAAATAGAATTATGACAAAACAACCTTCAGCTCACATGCATTTATTTGTGTGTGTTTAAGACTGATATCATAGAATCGCAGAATCATTAGGGATTGGATCAAAAGATCATCTAGTCCAATCCCCCTCTCACAGCAGGACCAACTAGACCAAGTCTCACAGGAACAGATCCAGGTGGCTCTTGAATGTCTCCAGAGAAGGAGACTCCAAAACCTCCTTGGGCAGACTTTTCCAATGCTCGGTTACCCTCATTGTGAAGAAGTTTCTTTTGACATTTATATGGAACCTTCTGTGTTCCAGCTTGCCCCCATTGCCCCTTGTCCCGTCACTGACACCCACCCCTCACATATTTGTAGACAGTCACTTCTTCTCCAAGCTAAAGAGACCCAGCTCCCTGAACCTTTCCTCATAAGGGAGGTCTTTTGCTTCTTTCATCATCTTCGTTGCTCTGTGCTGGATACCCTCCAGCAGCTCTGTGTCTTTCTTGAACTGAGGGCCCCAGAACTGGACACAATACTCCAGATGCAGTTTCACTAATGCAAAGTAGAAGGGGAGAAGAACCTCTCTCAACCTGCTAACCAGCCTACTTCTGATCTGCCCCAGAATGCTGTTGGCCCTCTTGGAGGTGTTCAAAGTTAGTCTGGATGAAGTGCTGAGTGGCATGATCTAGATGTTAGATGTTAGGTTTCCTTGGTTTATTTGGATTTAGGTTGGACTGGATGATCTTTAAGGTCTTTTTCAACCTCATCAGTACTGTGATACTGTGATACAAGAGCACATTGCTAGCTCATAGTCATCCTGCTGTCCACTAGGACCCCCCGGTCCCTTTTTCCTTCACTGCTCTCCAACAGGTCAGGCTACAACCTATCCAGATGCAAGACTCTACACTGACCCTTGTTGGACTTCATTCAGTTTCTCTCTGCCTAGCTCTCTAGCTGGTCCAGGTCTCGCTGAATGGCAGCACAGTCTGCTGGGGTATTGGCGATGAAAAACTTGCCTACAGTGCACCCTAATCCCTCATCCAGATAATTAATGAATAGATTGAATAGGGCTGGGGCCATTAGGGCCCAGTACCAACCCTTGGGAGACTCCACTAGATATACACCTCCAGCTAGACTCTGTCACGTTGACCACTACTCTCTGGCTTCTGTCCTGCAGCAAGTCTTTTTAATGGTTTCTGCAGCACCGTATGCCCCTTACTTTAACACTAAGAATGGAACACTCCAGTTAGGTTTTTCAGCACTGCTGCAGAACGTATTAGCGTATGCTTTTTGATTGCTTGTTTCACCCGAAAGACACATTAAGTGATTTCAATATCTTTTATCTCTGCAGGGAAGTCTATCTGAAAAATCAATATTAAGCTCTTCCAATGTTGAGTCTGATAAGGCTGGTGAGGCTTAATAGGTATGTGAAGTATGTGTGTCTGCTCTGAGGAGATTCAGGGAAAAGATTCACAATCACTGAGGAAATGCAGTAATCAATGAGAATCCTGTTGTATATTAATTCATGCTTTTTTCTCCATCAAAATGACCCTGTGCTCTTTGTTTAAATACTGTAATGATTGTGTTGAACAGTGTGAATGGGAGAGGATCCAGTAGGTGGATAACATGTTAGACTGCCAAGCAGTCTGAGCAAACCTGCTAGTTACAAGCTTCTGTTAGGCAAAATGTGGCGATGCTGAAAGAAAGAGATAAAAAAAGTTACCTAATGACATTTTTTCGTTACCAGTAGTTTCTGTTGCTGGAAGAATAATTGGCACAAGATAGTAACTTCTGTCCTTTTTAGGGGATAGCTTTAAAGGGTTTATTTTCTTACTGCTTAGAATTGAAGCTACACATGTACATTGTTCTTCATAGGCTTGTCCTTCCTGGCCTTGGCTCTCAAGATTGTTGGATGTACCATATTTGTTGTCAAATAGCTGACAACACATTACTTTTTTCTTTAAAAAATTCAACTAGCTATAAACATTTCCTACTTCTTATGCCTTGGCTGTGCTGTGTGATAGCTCTCTTAAGAGAAAGAGCTTTCCTGATCAGCCTGTAGAGCTTAGCACAGAACCTAATATTACATTAAGGATCTAAATTCAAGGCAGTGGAATTAAAAGAACCCAGACCAACCAGTCCCTCTTCCCTAATAAACCCCTAGAGATTTCACACTACTGTGAAGACTAGGGAAGAGGAAATGTGTATTAGAATTTGTGGCTTGGTCCTTCCTCCACACGTGACACTGAATTGCCCACTGTCTGACAATCTTGGTCTGTTTTACAAAAATAAGTGGTTTGAATTCAGAGTACTTTGAATGCATGAAGACCATAATGAGGGAAGATACCGAATTGTGTGTTACCTCTCATGTCAGTGCAAGGCTTGAATATCTTTGAGTCTTACACCATATTGTCAGAAAGATGAGTTTGAAGCTTCTGAACCTCTACTAAAGTTGTCTAGCTCTGCATAAACTAAAACTTTTAGTTTTGCCATCAGTCTGTTGCATTCTTGCTTGTCACCTTGAGTAATTTGATTTTTCTACACTGTAGTTCTCTAAAGTGTTGGTGAGTGTTCAGTGTCATTTCATGTAAGTAAAGTAGGCTTTGCTATGTAGTTTTGTGAAATTATTTGGGGAACAGCATTTATATAGTCTCTCTCCTGCCCTGCATATTCTAACCACCTCTTCCTGTGTAGACTCATATTGGTGTAGTGTCCTACATTAAACATCATGAGGGAAAAGCTTCCAGTGCCTGTAAAGGCAATGCTTCTTTTCCCTTTTTTTTGTAACAGTGAAAAGCTGATTAACCAGTCTTTAGCTGTAGCACTGCAAACGTGAAACAAATTTACCTTTTCAGTGTACCCTAGGCCTTCCTGTTTTCCTCTTCCCCTGTGTCTTGTTACCATTGAAACAAAGGTAGTATTTAATTAGCTCTCTAGTAAGTTGAGGAACAGAGAAATGTATTTGTTCAAGACTGCAAGGGTACTGGTGCTCTTGAACTTCCTGGTTGTCTCTTGTTACCACAAACTTTCAACCTCAGAAAAGGCCATTTTACATAGATACCCAGATCATTACGGGTTAGAAGGAACCTCCAGGGACCATCAATTCCAACCCCACAGCTCGAGCAGGTTCATAAAATTTAAGACAGGTTACACAGAAATGTATCGAGACAGATCTTAAAAGTTTCTAGAGAAGTAGACTCTAGAGCCTCCCTGAGTAGCCCATTTCAACGCTCAGTAACAGTAAAGAAATTTTTACAGTAAAGAAATTTTTTCTCATATTAAGATGGAACTTCCTGTGCTCTAACTTACACCCATTAGTCCTTGTCCTATCAGCTGGGCACAAGTGAAAAAAGGTTGTCCTTTTCTTCTTGACACCCAGCCTGCTTTTCCCCCTGTTGTCTGGCAGCTGTGTTTAAGAGAACTGTGTTTACGAAGCTCTCTTAAAAAGATGAATGATGACAGAATGGAAATTTAATAACTTTGTGAAGGACTTTATATTTTGACTTCTTATTGCTTTGGATTAAAAGGGAGAAGTTAATGAATCTTTTCGGTATTAAAAATATGCACTGATGTGGTTTAATTTTTCATTTCCTTTACTCTGTTTTGTCTCACCAAGGCTTTTTGGTTTTAAGTATTTTGTGTCACCACAGTCCTATGTTTCACTTAGAAAATGTAGAATGGAATTTTTCATGATTTTTTTGGAACTAGCTGTGGAGAAAATTTCTGGTAAAAATGACTAATTTTACTCCTTTTTTGGTTTCTTTGGTAGACACCTATATTCTATCAGCATGCTATTTCAAAATGTTCTGACCAGTTATTTTAACACAAATAATGAAGAACAACAAATATTGTATTGGAGAGGGAAAAGATTGAAAGTCTTTCCATTCACTAACTACCTTGGAAAATGTGAGACCTACATTGTCACAGAGTATTAAAGGGAAAGTCTTTCCCTTAAGCTTGATTTTTCTATGCAAAATTAGGGTAATTCTGTGTCTCTGTGAAGTGTGAACCTGAATCCATGCTGTGAAATGCTGTTACAATTCAATGTCTGTGTTTTAAGAGGTCAAAATGTGCTCCTTTTATAGAAGCATTGTAGTCCCCTGAAGTAATGTGGCTATGATTTGTATTGTCACAATGCTGAAGCTAGAAATGAAACCTCTGAGACTAAACTTGTGTTCTGATGATCTGGGTTGGAAGCTCTAGTAGGTGGTGAACTTGTGTCCAGTGCCTTGGTCCTGACAAGTGGTATGTCAGAAGTGTGCCTCAGTGACTTGTGTGCATTGGTTGAAGATCACCAATCTCATGTGGGGCTTGCCTGCGTTTCTCAGCTGGTTTGCCTCCCCCCAGCTGTGCTTTCTCTGACCTTACACAACTGTCCCACTTCTTCAAGTCACAGTTAACATACAGTTTCTGTATGTGTTTCAGGAGAAATAGAGCTTAGCTTTTGGCTTCAGTAGTTCTGCAACATGAATACAAAGAAAATGTATTATTTCAGGTATTATTTCAATCTGTTAGGCTGTACTGGATAAGTAATAATGCAGTTACAGAATAAGTGGTGTCTTCCTGTAATTTTCAGGTTGAGACAACTTTACTTGATTTCTTCAGTGTACATTTGTGCACATGGTAGAGCTTTCCCGAGTTTAAAATTCTACTACTACGATATTCATCTTATAAGCATATCACAGATCTACTGCAAGTGCTTTGCTGATGACAACTGCGATTTCTCTGAATGCACAGCCTTTCAGTGTGTAGTCCTCTCACTGTCCCTCTTTCACTCCCTCCATCTCTTCCTTCTTTTTAAATGAAAGATAGCTCTTCCTCTTGAGACATTGACCATGATCCTAGCTTTTTATTTTCCTGTGGATAGACACTCTTGTCTAAAGCAGTTCATTCAGCTGATGTTTACTGGAACACATTAGTAAGGGGGATAAAATGCTGCATGCATACAGTCTAATCACAGTATCACAGTATCACAGTAATGATGAGGCTGGAAAAGACG
The DNA here is from genome assembly GCA_013397515.1 of Upupa epops. NCBI lineage: Eukaryota > Metazoa > Chordata > Aves > Bucerotiformes > Upupidae > Upupa > Upupa epops. The sequence continues at coordinate 99,810 of VZRI01010007.1, forward strand.
TTAAAATTCATCCAGTCCAACCTAAAACCAACCGAGTAAACCTAAACATCTGGTATGTAGATCATGCCACTCAGCACTTCATCCAGACTAAGCTTAAACACCTCCAGAGACAGTGACCCAACCACCTCTGTGGGCAGCCTGTTCCAAAATCGGATCACTCTTTCAGAAAAAATCTTTTCCTAATGTCAAGTCTAAACCTTCCCTGATGGACCTTAAGATTGTGACCCTTTGTCCTGTCTCCAGTGTCCAGGGAGAAAAGACCGACCCCCGCCTGACCAGTACCACCTTTTCAGTAGTTATAGACAGCGATAAGGTCACCCCTGAACCTCCTCTTTTCCAGTCTAAACAGACCCGACTCCATCAGCCTCTCCTTGTAGGGCTTACCTTCCAGGTCATAAACTGAAGGGCTCAGAATAGAACGCAATAATCCAGGTGTGGTCTAACCAGTCTCTGCATACTTCATACGCTCTAGTTACAATTCTCCCATAGTGAAAAAATGGGCTTCTTTGTACTCTCCTGTGTATTCCGGCATCTAATTCCAGTTATGTTTTTGTATCATAGCAGCTTTTGTTAATCTCTTACTCAGTTGCCACAGAAGCACATTGGTAGCTCATGGTTAACTTGTCCACCAGTTCTCCTCACTTATGAATTGACAGGGTTCATCAAGAGGACTTTTTGTTCAAAAGGAGAAGGTGATAGTGCTGGGCTCACTGGAGATGATCCTGGGGATTCTGTACTGTTGTTGGAGGTGAAGCCTGTGGCCCAGATGAGGTGCATAGGCACTGGTGTGTGCAGCTTAGGGAATCAGTAGAGGAGGTTGGAAATCTCTGTATACAGACCTGTGGAGGTAACCAGACAGTTTCTGAAGTCAAAGGAACAAACATGAAAGCACAGGAAAAATAACTCAATGGAATTCCAGACACTTTATGGAGAGCCCAGCTCAAATGCCAATGCATGCATCATGGTTAATACACAAGAGTTAGAGATATGTGCATTCCAGCAGGGCTGTGACCTCACTGTTGTCATGTTGGGATGACTCCTTTGAGTGGAGAATTTGAGTGAAGGGCTTGTAAGCTGTTCAGGAGGGATAGACGGGGATGATGAAGAGGGAATGTTGTCCTTTATGTCAGTGATCAGCTGGAATGTGTGGAACTCCACCTGGGGATGGATGAGGAAATAACTGACAGCTTATGGGTCATGCTGGATGACAGCACAGGTCTCTAGTGTGTGAACCACTCCTCCCAGCTTTTTATCATCAGCAATGTTGCTGAGGGTACAAGCGTTCTCTTCATGCAGATCACTGATGAATATATTGAATGTGGCTGGACCCAGAACAAACCTCTGAGGAACACCATTAATTACAGGCCTCCAGCTAGATTCTGTGATACTGATCACAGCTGTCCTAGCAATCCTGTTCATACAGTTCTCAGTCCACCTCACAGGCCAATCACGTACTAAATCCATGCTGTCTACTCCTGATAACTGTCTTTCCTTCCATGTGCTTAGAGATGGCCTCCAAAATGAACTGCTCCATCACTTTTCCAGGGATGGAGGTGATGCTGACTGGTCTGTTTGTTACCCGGGCCTTCCTTCTTGCCCTTATTGAAGAACTGGAGTGACACTGACCTTCTCCCATTCCTTAGGCACCTCCTCATCGCACATTAACAATACCAGACAGTTCTCTCAGCACTCACAGGTGCATCCCATCAGGGTACACAGATTTGATTGAAGAAGCTCTTCTTCTTTTCCTGATGTTCTTTGCCACATTTAATTCCAAGAGGACTTACTCACTGCATCCCCGAAGCCTCTGACTTTTCTTTATTTCTCCCAAATGACCAGTCTCTTTTTCCATATTCTATAAACTTCCTTCTTTCCTTTAAGTTTTTTGTACTAGCTCCTAGCTCATCCATGTGATTCTCCCATTTTGTTTGCTTGATCTCTTACTCATAGGGTTGCACTGATCTTCAGCTTAGAGCAAGTGTTGCTTGGATATTAACAAGTTCTCCTGTGCCCACCTACCTTCCAGAGTACTAACCCATGGTATTTCTCCAAGGACATCAAATTTAACTCTTCTAAAGTCCAGGGTTGCAATTATGCTCTTGCCCTTCTTTTCCTTGTGCGATGCTGAACTCTGCCATCTCATGCACAGTGCAGCCAAGGCTGCCTTCAAGCTTCATATTCCCCATGAAACCTTATTGGTTTGTTAGTACAAGGTCCAGTAGCACGCATCAGTTCCTCCACTGTATGTGTCAGAAGGTTAATCATCAGTGTTCTGCAGGAACCTCCTGGTCTGTGTGTGCCTGGCTGTGCAGCTTTCCCAGCAAATGACGGTGTGGTTGAAATCCCTCATGAGAACTGCGACCTGTGATTGTGAGGCTACTTTCAACTGTGTGTAGAAGGCCTTATCAACTTCATCTTCTTGATAAGGTGTCCTGTAGTACACACCAACAAGTGTCATACATGTTAGCTTGCTCCGTCATTCTCTCTCAGCTTGGTGTTCATCTGCCTCCAGGCAGAGCTTGCACATTCCAGAGTACCTCTAGCATCTTGCCATGCTCATCTGCCTTTCCTAAGGGCAATGAGAAATATAAAAATCAATTGTTAGAGGTTTCAAAAGTGTCTCCCAAAAGGAGATGTTACAAGGTCATCTGGGCCTAGTACTTACTGATAATTTTAGTCAGTTACACTGGTAATTTAATGTTGTGTTCTCAAAAGTCATTGTCATCAGCAGAAAAACCTTCTGCAATTTTAAGCAAAAGTTTAACAAGTGTTAGGTAACTACTTTTTCTGTAATGCTGATTCTATTAATTGGCATTAGTTTGCACTGTTCCTACTATCTTTGATACGATGATATGATGTAATCTTCCAAAAGTAGCTTTAATCTTTGATTATTTCCACCAGATCTGTTTGAGTTATGGAGCTGGTTCTGCCTCATGTCTTGCTGAAAGTGAAAGCTTTTTTGCTAAGGAGGGTAAAACCAACTTACTGAAAAGGAGAGTTGTGAGATTTTTAGAACTATTTTGCAAATAAGAGTTGTATTTTCAGTTGAAGAACCCCATGAATATATTTTTAGAAATATGAGCAAGTCGGTCTTGTATCTGTAAAATATTCAGATACTATGTTTTTGGGGTTTTTTTTAGAGAAATTCCTAGAAGGAATTGTGTACTGGTTCTAAAAGTAAAAAAGAAAGGAAGCAGTCTCATGAATTTTTATCCTTTGCCTCCTGTGATTTGGAACAGCCTCTTGACTCATCTGTTCCTTGTGAGATGCATACCTGAAATAGCAGACGGTAGAGTTTGTATTCACTACAGCAATGATAAGCTGCAAAGATTTTGGAGAGATAGAGAGTATTTGAAGTGTCTTGGGGAGGAAACCAAGTTTATGTTTTCTGTATATTAGGCAGGGAGAAGATTTTGGACCACCACTGTTGTGTTCTGTGGCATGTGAACAATACTGTTTAAATACCTTTCTTCTTTTATATCTGATTTCACTAACAATGCTTATGTTCCACGTGAATTAAAACTTGGCAAAACAAACTCTTCAGATCAAATGCTTTGACAAGAAGCAGTACTGTACTTTAAACCTAGCTTTAAAAATTGCAGTTACACGCAAGTCCAAGATTTACTCCAGTTTCGGCTGGTTGGCACTGTTGTTTAGACATGTTCCTGTATATATGGGTATTGTTGTAAAAGTGTGTTGGTTCTTAAGATTTTACGGTGCTGATGGAAGAACTGCAGGTAGTTTTTCTTCTGGTGTGTTTCATTCTTTGCTGTCATGTATTTTAATAATAATTACTATGGGTGTTCTTTTCTTCCAATCCTTTTAGTAATCTACCTAAACCAACCTTGTTTCTTGACTTAATAGTACTTTTGTAATGATGGTGCAGTTAATGAGCACGTTAATTCTTGTGGTTGATCACAAGTTTCTAGAAATGATGTTTGTAGGATTCATACAAAAAATTAATATAAGTTTTCTTAATTTTATAAGTAAACAGAGCTTTCAGGTGGTTAAAACTTTGTAAGACTTTTTAATTTAAATGATGTATCAAAAATTATGTTTCAAAAAACCCCTGTAATCCTGACATCTTAATGCAGAATGTTTCCTAGGTGTGTTGGAGTAGCATCTTTTCAATATGCCTTGATGATGTCTAAGGTGTATCAAGGAGATTTCAGTAAAGGAAAAAGTGTGAATGTTCAAGAGAAACAAAATATCTCTACTAACCAGATTTTCTGAAAGCGTGAGAGTCAGGAAGTCCAGAGAAGGAAATATAAATCTATAGTATTTTTTCCTTTCATTGTAGGAAAAGCATGTACAAAAGGAGATATGGTTTTCCTTTGTGAAAATTCAAATTATACAATATTATTCTAAATACTTACTTTTGCTTAAATTTTGATGTTTCTCATTTGAAGTTTTTTTGCTACTTATGCAGTTGGAATATGTTTTTTTCTTGGAAAGTGAGGAGGTTCATCCACGTAGCCAAAGTTTAGAGACAGCCTGATCTCTGTTATGCTGTTTATTGAGTATGAGTTTTAATCGTTGAAATGGAAGCACAAGAATTAGGAAGAACAGACAACCAGATGGTGCATTTAAAGCCTCTGAGACAGTTCTCCCTTTGCAGCTTCAGCAAATCCAGATAGCTTTAAGACTGGCTGCAATGAGGTGTTATCCTAAATAATTTTGCACTAGCAATGAAGACAATTGTGCTTGTATTTTTTAAATTGAATGATATTTTAAATTTGTGTAGGACAAAATGCTATATTTTTTACATGTATAAGCCTGCTATTTCTTGCATTTTCTCAGGAAAATATATTTTCTTCAAAGTAAAATTTTCTAAAGAGTAAGGATGTTGATAGTTCTGGTAGTCTGTTGAAGTTCTGTACAGAGAATATGAGTCTAAAATGTCATTCTATTAGAGGATGTGCTGGGCTTTGGGTTAGGTTGTGAATCCAGCTGGGTGGGGTGGCTAGTGGATTCAGTTCTTTTGTGTGTAAATTGATACAGAAAATGAACAATAATTTATATACTTAGGAAGAATGAAATCAATTGGGGTTTTTTACATTGAATGTGTGCATCTAGAAGTAGGCATGTGTACATCAGTATATGCATGTGTATTCATAGCAGATGGAATCATTAATACACATGAATCATAAACATATAAAAGCATCATGAGGCTGCTTCTAGCAAAAGCTGCATGTTATTTCTGATATTTATACGCTGATACTATTGAACTTGATTTAATAATGCTTTTACAAAGTTAGAAAATACAGTTCGGTTAAATACTCTCCTTCTCCCTTCTCTAACATCCTCCATTCCATCCCCTCCACAATCCATTCTTCTCCTTCTCTCTGTTCTTCTTCCTCCCCTCTGTTTCCGCTGTCAGGAAGGGACACCTCAGAAGAGTCATTTCAGCTCAACCCGCCACCGTCAGAGACTAGTGGAACCAGCAGCTACCAAAGTGAGTGCCGCTACCAAAGGACCAGTTTTAAAATGGAATGTTGTGTCAGCATTACGTTTGTTACTGAAGAGTTCTCCTGTGTGCTTGGTGGGAGATCTAGTTATTTTTACTCCTCTGCAAGTGATATAATTACTCTGTCTATAAAGGTGAACTACAGCACCAGGGAGATTGGTGTTGAAGTGCAGCTGTTGTAATTCATTAAAAACTTGGGGTGAGATTGCTTTTTTGTATCTACAAAGCTGTATCCATTGTTCTACTTTGGTTTTATTACTTTGTCTGTTTTCTTAAACATGTGCACAGTTCATTTGTCTCATTCCTAAACAAAAGGCATTCATTAGATAAAAAAATTGGCAAGAATATAGAAAATAATCAAGCAGTCTATAATCAAACTGTGATGTCAAATTTCAGAGTTAAACAAAAACACTGACATAAAAAGATTGTATTAGCAGGTATATAGTATCTGTACTGGTTAGTTGGTAAGGATGTTCCACCTTTTTAGAGATATGTCCAACCACACAAAAAAGCATGAGATAGTGAGTCTGATATTATTGTGAAACTTACATTCTCTAGGCTAATAAAATGTACTATAGTGTATATTTTAGAGCACAGTAACTGTTCCACTGGAACTATTTTGTGCTACTTCTGGTGAGAGCCCAGCAAATAACAAAACTCTGTCATCTTCCAGAAACTGTGAAACCTTACAGATATCCCATTGTCCACTATCCTTCTTATGTAGATGCTTTCAGAAATGATCTCAATATTTACATACTGCCTTTGATACAGGTTGGAGTAGGTCAGTAGTAGTAACCATGTAGTAACAAAAAATCCCTAACTTTATGAAAGAAAACAGTGTAGATGCCTCTACATCTCTTTTGCTGTATTTCTAACCTTACTGGGTCACAGCTCCTATAAACTGAACCTTAATTTGTTAGAATTGCTGCTTAGTTTGTTAGAACTTCTTTATGAATTACTGACATGAACAGATAGACAACATTAAAGAACATGCTGCAGGGGCAATGATCAGAAGGACAAAATAAAAAAAATTATAAAGCTGGGAAAGGTAACAGTAAAAAAAATCAATTTCATGTATTTAAATGGGAGCATGGGGTTTGAGAAAGAGTTGTGAGGGAAAACATTCACACTATTTACAAAGTCTGGTTGTGTTTCATTGCATTTCAGGAAGAGATCTGTATTCCATATAGGCTGCCAGTATAAATTTAGAACAATTGTAGGTGACAGTTATGGACGTTACTTCGTATGCTGTTAGCTTTGGAAAAGCACTGATAGAATGAATCAAAAAGAAAAAGGAGCTCCTGGACATGCAGTCACACAAAAAGAAACTCTACGAAGGAAGGACAACTAGAATGGGGGGAATATAAGGAAGCTGCCCAAACAGCTAGTGATCTGGCTAAGAGAGCCAAGGCACAGTTTGAATTGACCCTAGACAAAAGGATAAAAGGAACACCAAGAATTTCTACATGAATTAATTTCTACATGAATTAATGATAAAAAGAAGACTAGGGAAGGTGTGGCCCCTCTCAGAAAGGAAACAGGTGATGTGGTCACAAGAGACATGGAAAAAGCTGAGGTTCTCAATGACTTCTTTACTTCAGTCTTCACTGCAAAGGCCTCCAGCCACACTCCTGGAGTGATGGAAGGTAACAGCAGGGACTGGAAGGAAGAACTGCCCATTGTAACTGAAGATCAGGTTCATGATCACCTGAAGAACCCGACAGCACCCAAAGAGTGGCTGTCAATGGGTCCATGTCCAAGTGGAGGCCAGTGACAAGCGGAGTCCCTCAGGGATCAGTCCTGGGATCAGTCTTGTTCAACATCTTTGAGGCATTGAGTGCTTCCTCGGCTAGTTTGCTGATGACACCAAGTGTCTGCTGTGGTGCAACAGACATGCTGAAGGGTAGGGCTGCCATCCAGAGGGACCTGGACAGGCTGGAGAAGTGGGCACAAGCCAACCTCACGGGGTTTAACAAGACCAAGTGCAAGGTCCTGCATCTGGAGTGAGGCAATACTAAGCACAGATACAGGCTGGGCAGTGACTGGCTGGAGAGTAGCCCTGAGGAAAGTGACTGGGGGGTGCTTGTGGATAAAAAAGCTCAACATGAGCCAGCAGTGTGCACTTGCGGCTCAGAAGGCAAACTGGATCCTGGGCTGCATCAGGGGAAGTGTGGCCAGCAGGTCGAGGGAGGTGGTTCTTCCCCTCTGCTCTGGTGAGACCCCACCTGGAGTACTGCATCCAGTTCGGGAGTCCATATTACATCCCAGGACTGATCCCTGAGGGACTCCGCTTGTCACCGGCCTCCACTTGGACATGGACCCATTGACAGCCACTCTTTGGGTGTTGTCAGGTTCTTCAGGTGATCATGAACCTGATCTTCAGGTACAATGGGCAGTTCTTCCTTCCAGTCCCTGCTATTACCTTCCATTACTCCAGGAGTGTGGCTGGAGGCCTTTGCAGTGAAGACTGAAGTAAAGAAGTCATTGAGAACCTCATCTCATGTGCTGGAGCAAGTCCAGAGGAGGGCCACGAGAGTGATCAGAGGGCTGGAGCACCTCTCCTATGAGGCCAGACTGAGGGAGTTGGGGCTGTTCAGTCTGGAGAAGAGGAGGTTCTGACATGACCTTATCATGGCCTTCAGGTATCTGAAGGGGGCTACAAAAAAGCTAGGGAGGGTGTTTTTAGGATCTCAGGTAGTGACAGGAGCAAAAGCTGGAGATGGGTCTATTTAGACTTGATGTGATGAGGAAGCTCTTCAACCATGAGAGTGGTGAGAGCCTGGAATGGGTTGCCCAGGGAGGTGGTCGGGGCCCAGTCCCTGGGGATGTTTAAGGCTGGGCTGGATGAGGCTCTGGACAGCCTGCTCTAGGGTGAGGGGCCTCCCTGCCCATGGCAGGGGGGTTGGAACTGGATGATCCTGTGGTCCCTTTTAACCCTGACCAATTCTGTAACTTCTTCCCAGGGAGAGTGATGGGGTGCTGGAGGGGGCCGCCTGGGGTTTTGTGGAGTCTCTTTTTCTGGAGATGTTTGAAACCAGCCTGGACCTGGTCTGGGTGATCCTGTTGTGGCAGGGGGATTGAACTAGATGATCTTTCAAGGTCCCTTCCAATCCCTGATGATTCTATGATTCTATGAAAAAAAACCTTCATGATGTTTGTGAATAGAGAAGACACTCCAGCAGATGTCTCCACATTCTAGACCTCCTAGTGTGATGGTCTTAAATAGGTAGGAAACCTTAGTTAAAATAATTACTTAAATTAATTAATTACTTATGGTTAATAATAAAAATATAGATGGATCACATGCAAGACTACATCTTAAGTACATTTTAAACTGACATAACTTCTTGGAATTTTACTGCTTTTTACCATAAACTCAACAGGAATTGAAGAGTCTACTCCAAGAGTAAGATATTACTGTAACTTGTTCTTGACTGGATCTGCTAATTTAAAAAGAAATAATCTATTAAGCAGGGGAGTGCAGAGAAAGAAGTCCTACTCCCTAGCACACCTGACTGGCAACAGCTGATTAAAGATTTGATGACCAATAGAGTGCTAGAAAGTTATGTTTACCAAAGGTTAGAGAGCCTGTCTGACATATAAATGAAAGATGAAGCTAGTTTGCAGTCACATACTGTAAGTAGATACTGTCCTTGGCAAGTTGACTTAGTCTTCCTTATAAAATTAATCTCTTCAACAAGTTAGAGTGTCAGTAGTACAATATTGAGCTGGATAGGTTTTGTAACCTTCTACCCCAAAACAGAAACTAAAATAAATACTCTCTACTGCCTTCTTTGCTACTAAAACTTTAGTTTTGGAGAAGGTAATACCAGGTTGCAATTAAGTGTTTGCAGCTGTTACGTGAAATGTTTGCCTCCATCTCTAGGTGCTCACAAGCCTCCAAATTGATTAAAAATAGAAATAATTGTGATAGAAACAGTATTACAAAATGTTTGTCTAGCATAAATGCTTGTATGGAAGCAAAAAAAATTACAGAAATGTGAGTTTCTATTAGGATATGGTTAAATTAGTGAACATGCAGCCTCATTTTGTTGTGGGATGTCTGCCTATTGTGTACACAAATCAATGGGTGAAGTGGGGCTGAACTGTGGGTAAAGAATTTGATGTACTTATCAAGAACAGGGGTGGGGAGGAACCAGTATTGGGAGACATTTCAACCATGCAGAGAAAAGGTTTGTGTCATCAAGAAGACATGGCTGTTTTCTCCCACAGATAGCTATTTTATTCTGCATTCATTCATTTACCTTCACAAATGGCATTACCATAGAAAATACCCTGGTGCTTTCCTTTCCTTGACTTGATTGACATGGTTGCAGGAAAGGTGAAAGCTGCTGGGCTTAGCCTGCCAGATGATTCATGTAAATCAGTTTAGGAACTAGGAGGAATTTTTTGTACTATTCTTTAGTAGATTTTCTTTAGGATTGAGTTGCCTCCTGATGACCTAAAACCCACTATAAAGTGTAAATAAGAAATTGTGATAGGCTAGTATTTAACTTTGTTGTGATGTTGAGTGATGTGATGTGAAGTGAAGTGAAGGTGTTTGTTCTAATCTCTGTGGAAAATGACATTGTCAAGAGGTTTATATTCTCAAAGGAAACAGAAGAGTTCTATGGAAGTTAACTTTATTCAATTAAACAGACTCCACTTGGAATTTGCTTGCGGGGTCTCTGAAACTGCTGGAGGACTGCTTTGTTTGCAGAACCGCATCCTGATCCCTTATCTCCTCTGAACTATGTGGCCTGATTTACAGCATCAAATCCCAGTTTGTAAAGACAACCTCTATCTTATAAAATCCTTTTTAATTTTTGTAAGGGTATTTGAGACTAGTCACACAACAAATCTCTGCTTTTGTGAAGTTCTTCTACTTAATAGGTACTCCATTACAGGAATTGCCCACATACCTACTGTATGTGTAAATTTGAGCAACCTTCACTTCTCCTGTTAGACCTTGTCAAGATAGCATAAAGCAGGATTGTCAGTCAAGAAAAATAGAGTTTAAAAAATGTAATTATTGCACAAACGATGCAGTTGCTTATGTGATTTACTGCAGTTTGACTAGGAACAATCCATCTGCCAGATTGGACAGAAATTGGATGAAATTTGGTATAAAATGCCAATAACCCAAAACATTGTGTTCCAATCTCAATTGCCTAGGATGTTAGCAGTCCAAACAAAATCTAAAAACTATACCAAGAGTGTAGAGACAAAGAATTGATATAAATAATGGGAGGTGATTTATCATTATTGCATTTTTGGTTTCTGAGAGAATTTCTCAGAGAATGATTGCCTGTCCACTGTGTTTTTTAGCTGAAAATCTTTCCTAGGCTGAAACAGTGTTACATTTCATGTCAAGAGTTCATAAATTTTTATACATGGTTGTCTAGCACTGGTCTAGTAATTGGCATTGCTTTTTCAAGGATTTTTCCAGTGAAATTGTCAGTGTTAAGAAGCTGGGGTTGTGCCTCAGGGTGTTTTTTTCTAGACATTAGCTTCCTGCCTGCATCACAGATTTTAGATCAGTGATTGATGCAGCAGTTGTATCTGTTACTGTACAGATTCAGAGACTTCAGAGTAAGAATAAAAGTAGCAGACTTCTAAGATCTTTTTCTGCTATGGAAAGGAATACCTACAAAGAGCATTCCAAAGCTCCCAAAATTTCCCGTTTCCTTGTCTTCCTAGCACTTGATACTTGAGATTGCAGTTATTTAGAGAACCTGGATAACATCATTAGGAAACACAGTGTAGTATCAATAAGAATCGTGATATTTTTGCTGTATTGTCTTGGGGTAAGTTGAAATAAATTTTTCTTGCTTCAGAATGTTGACGAGTAGTTGCCGATTTGTGCAACAGCTGGTGGTTGGGGTGTCCAAGAGGAGTAACAACAGTAGCCTTTTGCAGTTCATCAGCAAGCATAGCAAACAAGCAGGAGACAAGACTAATATTCAGATTCAGAATAATGGCAAAGATAGAAGATGATGAGACTGTGGCTCTCTAAGCTAGAATGGCTTTCCTTTAGAAGTGGTAGGTGGTATTGTAGACCTTTCAGATTTGTCAAGACATTTAAACCTCTTTAGAAAACTACTAAATTTCAGGTTTCTGTGAGAAATAAGTGACTATAGTTTTAACAAGTGGCATTAATGTTTACCTTGCTTGTCTCCAGAAGGTCTCAATTATTCCATTGTGACCCTTGCCCTAAAACTTTTTTTTCCATGTCATTGGAGTATATTGCCAGTAAGCTGAAAGGTCAGCTGAACCAATCAAAATTCAATTTGTAAATACTGATTAAAATGCCATAAATAAACAAAATCTCTAATTTGAGACCTTTGATTGGGTAAAAAGCAGACAATAGGGAATCCTTCAGGGGACATTTCTGTGAAAACAAAAATGTAGCATTTGCTACTGCTTTTCCATGTGTTGAACAAAGACTGTTGCAGTCAGATTGTCAATCTAGGCAAATCTTTCTCACAGGCTTAAAAATTTTATGTTTTAGTTACTGTTTTAAACAAAGTTGAGTGTAGCTGCTGGACATAATTGTATAATGTAAAACATCGTATAACACAAGACATGATCTGCAGGGAGAAGGAGGGCAAACTAGATTCCTGTGGGCATAATGGTTTCCAGCAACTGTGTCATCAAGAACTGCCAAAGCTGACTTCTGCATGCCATGGTGTTGCTTTTTTCTGTTAATAACAAGCAAGATGCTGTACAGGCATACCCATGTAAACCCACTGCTTTCTCTTTGATGAAGTAACCTAGAGAATCAAAGAGAACCTAGAGAATTCCCTGGCATTAGTCAGAGTGAATTTAGGTTGTTACATTTGTTCAGTGGAACAGTTGTACCAGCAGCTGGCATTTATGTCTTGTGTGATTTTTTTTCTTCTCTGAATTCCTTCATATGTGATAACACTCCAGCTACAAATACAGGAATAGACCTGTGAACATGTTAGGTGGAATTAGTGTTGGGGTTGGGCACTTTGCTGTCCTCTTGTTTTTTCCGTCTCCATCATATGATGGTGTGGTACTTGCGATGGGTGAATTAGACCATACAACATGGATTTTCTAAGATAGTATTAGATTAAATGACTTTGTGTGCTTTGAGGTGGAAAGTTCATTCTGAATTTTCACAATTTTTTCATTAAAGAAACATGCTTACTTGTTGATTTTTGAAAATTGTAGCTAAAATGCAACATTATAGGCAACAAACAAAACCCAAACTAGTAATTTTCTGCTATATTTTATTAAGAAATATTTGAAAGGTCAGCTCATTAGAACATTAATAGAAATATTTATGAGTTACTATTAACAGTATATTTGTTGTCTTTCCAAAGAAATTGTGCTTCTCATAAAAGGCAATTTTTACCAAGAGCTTTCCCCAAGTAAGCTCTGCTATGTTATTGTTGTAAGGAACTTGAGTTAATGTGTTCTACCCCTCGTGGTTGATGTGGTATGTCTTTAAGGCATTGAGTATTTATAAATTTGTTTGGTGTAAATTAGACATGCCAATAAGCACTTTGTGTTGTTTTGTTGTTTGGTTTTAATTGGAATTTCTCCCACTTATTTTCTGTGTTGATGAATGTATTCCCATAAAGATTATGTAATATTTTGATGCTTTCTTTCTTTTTTTCCTAACCATGTCAGTTTGATTATTTTTTTATATCTTTCCAAGGTAAATACAGAGATTATACTCAAAACTTCTTCCAGGAACTGACTTCTGTAGTATCCTCTGTTTTCAGAGAATATCTTCAGCTGCCATGCATTGATTCAGATTCTTTCTTCAAGAAACAATTGAGTTACTCTGTCTAATGCTAAAAATATTTTTAAAAACAGTTGATTAAAGCCTATGTATTCTGGTGGTGTAGTAGTTCTTTGATTTAATTTATGACAAAAGTTAATTCAGACTGTCATTTGTATAGTATCTTGTAAACATTGTAATCCTCTCTGAGTAAGTCTTTTGGTTGCTAAATGTTATTACCAATCCCATAATCAGACATACTTCAGACTATAGTGTATTTCATGGGATAATCTTTTCTGTTAACACATGGAATAATTCGGAAATGTTTCACCTTGTTTCACAGGGTTCAGCGGATTTTAATTCTGTAAGAGATTTTGCAGAAGAATACTAGGCAAAGCAAAACATGTTTAACTGCTGTTTACTTACTTGATTCTGGTCTGCCTCAGTGTTGTACCTGGCTCATCTGTAGGAAAATACGAATAGATACTGCACATGATAAGGAGTTGATTTCTTCTTGCTGTATGTTTTTTATATGCAACTTGTTTGGCGTTCTTGTTGATCTAGTTAATTTGCATTTAAATTGGTAATGCCTTGATCTAATTAGGTACCTGGGTATTCCATTTACATCATATTCTGAACGCTTAGAGCTGATGCCAGATGTGTTTCTACTTTGAAAGGCACAATCAGCAGTGCATGTAACAAAAGCAGAGATGTTAACGGAATTAGACAAAATGTGGCCTTTTCTGGTAAAATCTGGGCTTAACTGCCTCTTTACTCTTATATATCCTCTGTTAAAATCTGTGATAGCTGTTGTTAATTTGTGACTTCAAGTTCATTATTTACAAGATTTCTTCTAGCCTTTGGTTTTTTACTGTTCGGGGATTTGAGAGGTATAATTTACCATAAAGAAAAACATCTTTGTTCAAAAATGTACAGTTAAAAATATTTAAAAGACTCCTTGTGGGCTGTGTCAAGGACCATTCTGCAGTGAAATAGTAGAATGAAATCTTCCCTCTATAGCAGAATCTGCTTTCCAGAGCCCACTAAAACAGAAGTGGCAATTTCCATTAATGAAAATGTTTGTGAAGAGGTCATCTGCTGAGGGTACACACTAAGCCAAAACCCTGGAAAACTGGTGTCTGCATGTGAATGACTAGAAAGAGAATGATAGCTTTCAACTGAAAGGCAGATCGGGCTTTACTGTAAAGCATTAATTATGCCATTCTCATTGGCAGACAGTCATCTTGATGGGGGCTTAGGTTACCAGTGAATAAGATATTGGTACAGTTTTCCTAAGAAAAGTGAATACAGAATTGCTTCCTGGACAAGCCATTTCAGAGAGTGCTGAGAAAGAGGTGGTCCAAACATGGCTGACTTGTGTCACCTGGAAGTGAGAACAGTTTTATAGTCACTCCTGCTTTGTAAGTAATCAGATCTGAGTGAGAACATTTTGGCTGAGATAGGGAGATGAATATCTTTCTGCACTTTTCGAAAGTAGGTTAATCCTGTCTTGAACTGTAAATTTTAATGTCAGTAGCCACTCTTACAATTCAACCCTAGTGTTAATTGAAAGCCATTTCTGAGGCAGACTCTTGCTGTTCTGGAACCAGAAAGTGGTGTTAGGACAAAGAGTAACTTCGACACAGACAATTTCAGCAAGAGAGACACCTTGGTGTGAAACACTAGCTACTCTACAATAAGCCTCTTGGTATTGTGCTTGGTGAGTCTGAAGAACTGAATGTTGACAAAGTTGGAAGCAATCACATAAAAAGCATAGATTTCCACTGCCTTGCATAGAAGGTATTTAGAATGGATTAATACAATGGTTTAATATATTCATCATATAAAGTGGTCAGGATTAGCTGGTAAAAAGCTGCTGCACTGTGCAACCCCTTTGCCTGATGAATCAAAACAATACTACACTATGTTACTTACCTTCCTTTTTTCCATACTCTCACCAAATGTAAGACATGCTCTCACCTCCCAACTTTACTCAAGCAAAAGCATACTAATTGCTAAAGAAGAAACCCCAACAAATTAATCCCTCACAGCAGTGATTGTTTTACCGCTGCAGGCATTTTTTTCTTGGTAATGCAGAGTTACTGTTGCATTGTTAACCTTTTCCTAATGCAGTGCATTAAGATCCAGAACTGCCAGGGGGCCAGCAGATACTTGTGATGGATGAGTAGAGCAAGTGTGGAAAAAAAACCTCCCACATGTTAATCTTACCACACTTAACACCTCTTCACCTGAGGGATGTATAACTTAATTTTTCTTGAAAAGATCCATTTTTTCTAGACTACTTCATGGACTACTGAAAGCTCTGGAAGATAAGACTTTTTGAGTATTTGAACATTGCAGTTGTCGTTGGAAGCTGAAATGAATTTACCCTATTATAAAATCAGCCTGTATTGGCAACATTAGCTGCATCATTATCAGCTTATGCATGTGTCAACTTCTTATTGATTCTTTATAATTGAACAGAGCAACTATCAATAATTTAATGCATCTTCCTGCCGTATAGGAGAAGAAATGAAAAAAGGTTACATTTTCCGTTACTTGCTTGTTTACAAGAAATAAGATGAAGTTAGTATTTTCTAAGTCACCTCTGTTGTTTAAGCATTTTTGCACAGCTCTGCTATTTAAAATGTGTTACTAGTTAGTGGGGAGAAGACTTTGATCCAGAATAAAGTTCACTGTGCTTTATTGAGCAGGTATCTGCACTCTGATACGTTGACTGAATGTGTCCATACTGAAGTGTCTTGTAGATGTGTAAGGCCAGAGGTAGAATCGTAATTCCTGCAATAATCGAAAAGCATTTTTGCTTGTAAAACCATGTACTGTCAGTAAAACACACAAAATATGGAATTTGAACTGGTTAATGATACATGCAATTAAATTCAATGCACACAGATTTTACTGCAACATCAAGCAACTTGGCACAGCTTGCTACAGTTTTCTTAAACCTGAGAAAATAATTATGTTTTCAGACCATGGTTTTTGAGACACAGAAGCCCTCAGGGGCAAGAGTCCCTGGTCCATTATATCTGCTTTGTGTTACTGCAGTGGAATAAAACAGCCCTAAAACAGCTCGAACTGACAAGAGGAGGATTCCAGATAGGGCAAGAGGAAAGGAGCGTAGTGTTGTCCTTTGAGGCAGAGCTTGTGCCTGAGAAACATGAAGAGTAGAAGTGAAGACATATTTTTCTTTTTAATACTCCAGGGGCTTACCTGCTATATACAGGATCTGAAGGTCTTGACATCACCAAGCTCAGCAGTCTGTATTTGTTTGGTGCCGTGCAGCTGTGTAACTAGAACAGATGGCCTTTCAAGTCTGTTTTACAGAGACTTTTGGGAACAGTATAATGCCAGAAGACACTGAAGTTGTTAGAGGTCATTTGTAGAGGAGCTGAGATCTGAGCTGGGGCCTTGCAAGCCTGAAGAACTGCATGATATTAAGTACACTATCATTCAGCATTTCCTTGTTTTCAGTGGCTGTCAGTAAAACAGCTGGAAATACCAAATAAAAATGGCATCTTTAGCTTTTCAATTGTAAAGCTGTTTTTATTCACTTTGGAAATAAATGCTTTCTTTAATCTATACTCCAGGATAGCCTATATGTAGTACTCTACGGTTTTGATGTTCTGTGTATGCTTTTCCCACCTGCTTTGTGTGGACCTTGCTGTAGAGCTCTGCTGTATTTTGTGTACACCCCACTGTGGTAATGTGGTGAGGCTGATCTTGAACACTGTGTTCAGTTTTGGGCCCCTGAAGGACATAGAGGTGATGGAGGAGGTCCAAAGAAGGGCAGTGTAGTTTGTGAATGGTCTAGAACACAAGCCCTTTGACAAGCAGCTGAGGAAACAGGGGTCGTTTGGCCTGGAGAGAAGGGGGCTTATGGGAGATCTTAGTGCTCTCTGTGACTACCTGAAAGAAGGTTGTGGTGAAGTGGGGTTAGTCTATTCTCCTAAGTAGCAAACAGTAATACAAGAGAAAATGGCCTCAAATTGTGCTGAGTGTGGTTTAATTTGAATATTAGGAAAAATTTCTTCATAGAAAGGGTCATTAAGCACTGGAAGAGGCTACTTAGGGAAAAGGTTGAGTCACTGTCCCTAGAAGATTTGTAGACATGATGCTGAGGGGCATAGTGCTGAGGGATGTGACTTAGTAGTGACCTGGCAGTGTTGTGTTGCACTATATAATCTTAAAGTCTTTTCCAACCACAGTGATGCCATGATCCTGTTCTTAAATTTTGTGATGATTACAAATAGTATAATGTTGGAGAGCCTTTTTCTGGAGTAAAGAAGTCTGTACTGATACAGCTCATAATCTGATCATTTCTTCAAGCTCTGCAGAAGTCTTTAGGGTAAGTCAGTCCTTAGTGACACTAAAAAAATTCCACAGGAGCTGTAAAAATTCAGCCTGATCTGAGACACAAAAATAATCTCAATTTCATTGCATTTTGTGGGACTTTTTTTGTCGTGGAGGTACCTCAGCTGGAGAAGCGTGACAGAAGTGACCTTGCATTTTAACATCAATGCTGTGATGTACAGGAGAAACAAGAATATAGACATTATCCAGAAAGGATATTTGTTTTCTTTCATTTCGTGTTTTGCTTATTTGTGTGATGTTTTAAAATCCAGCCTTACAAATGCTTTACTTACAGTGTTTTGTAAATCTTCTTGTATAAATTACATACTTGAGAGTTTGTTTCATTTTTTAGTTTGTATGGGGAGATTTTGGTAGCTCTAACATCTTTACCAGCAAGTCGTTATGCTGACTCTTATTACGTAGCCAAATGTACTGCTTCAGGATAACATGCATGAATAAGGGCCAAGAGATTAATGTAAATTCAAGGGTCTACAGAAGGCAGTGTCTGTCACTTGTTGTTCTGTTACAGTAATAAATAACTAAAATATTCTGACTTAAAACAATAAAAAAGAGCTCAATCAGATGCAACAAATTAAAATACATGCTGCAACAGTTAAATAGGATGCAGAACCAAGTATGATTCTTGCTCATGTGTTTTGGCATCTTTTCCACAAGCATTGTCTGTTACAGCATGACAGTGCCTAGTAGTAGAAGTAGAGTTCTACTATAGAAATTGAACACAATGGCATTGTAAATATTAAAGAGAAAAAAACATACAAAGGGAAATATGTGGGTCCTAAATTGCAGGTATGTTCTGTTCATGGCTAATGTCACATTTTAAATTTAGGGGAGCCACTCAGCTTCGTAATACAATATTGTATTCAGATGTAACTGTTCTTTTGTATTTAAGCACATTATGCTACAAGGTGTTTTAAATTGCAAATTCTGAACATTCGCTGGAACTTCCTAGGAAGTGCCAGAATTTGTTACCAAGTTCCCTACTTCTGCACTTCTATGCCTTTGCATTATGATATCTAATTACATTGTTTCACACTATTTTTTCCTGCCTCATTCAGTGAACAGGATGGGTGGTGCTCAGGAATTGAGCAGTTAGTTGATATTTTAATCTTTATCATTCAGCTAGCTGCCTGGGCTTTATTTACTGCACAGAATTTAAAAGTCTCTAAAGAATACATAATTCTTCATTCCCTTATGGCCTTGTCTAATGTGCCTGGATGAACTATTTTTATCCATTCAATTGTATTTTTGCGTGTGTGTTTTGGGTCAATACCGTAACTTTGTTGTATGTGCAATGTGAAATTAGTGCATGGATCTGAAATAAACAGCACGCTTGTGCATTTGTTTTTACTGGAGGATTGTGTAAATACTCCCTTGATAATTTAAAAAATTGAAACTGAGTGTCTGTTATATACTTCAAAACAGCTTTTTGTGAGGCTTTACAAAGTAGATGTATAACAATGCAATTGAGTGACTAAGCACATCCATACACATAACTCAGATTATTCTCAATGGTAACTTTGTCTTTCATGATGCTTTTCAACTTCAGATACATGTCTGTGTATCCTCTAGGTCATATAAGTTTAAACACAGGCAGTAGTCCTAGCTGGACATCATTGCAAAGATGATCTAACTAGTCTAGATTTCATAATATAAGTTGGTGTGAGAAATGGCAAAAAGTGAGGAGAGCTGAACACTGGAACAGGTTTCTCTAAGAGGTTGTGCAGTCTCCATCTTTGCAGATGTTTGAGACCCAACTGGGTGTGGTCTTGAGTACATGCTGTAGTTGTCTCTGTCTTGAGCAGGTTGAATGAGAGAATCTCCTGAGATCCTTTCCAGTCTCGTCAGTTCAGTGATTTATGCAATATAAGATAATGTACTTCTGGATTTATTTCTGATGGGCAAAACTTCATGGTTCTTTTGTCTTTCTTCTACACTAAAACACTAGTTAAAAGGTTAATCTGCAATTTACATTTATCTGGCAAACTGCCTTCTCAGCCTGATAAACACTAATTTAAAACTGTGCTCAGCAACAGTTACATAAATGTTCATACAGTAGTGACTCTGTTATTCTAGTACTTTTCAAAAGATTATAATAAATTGTAATGATTGCTAACTGACTAAACTGTTATGTATTTTTTGGGTTGAAAAACATAATGTAGAGAACTTGGTGGAAATGGTCACCTGTTTAGGTCTTAATCCTGTTGTTTACAACTTTTGCAATTTATGGATTCTGGAAAGAATGTAGTTTATCTTTGGTACTGACTGACAAATTTTAATACTGTTACCAGTGCAGCACTGCTCTGACTATAAGGCTTTTTTTATAACATATATCTATTATTCAAAGTATTTTAACATTGCTGCTACAAAAACCACTAGATTTTTACCACTGCTAATATTAATATTTCAAATAAGAATGGAAGGCACAAATAAAAGAATGGTTCATGTAAAATCAGTATAGTTTTTTACTGTAGTCCACCTACACCAGTTCCCTCTGTCTGTTGTCTTAAAAAGGCCACTTCCAATGAAAATAATTTATTCCTAATACAATGTAACTTCTTTCTTTTACAGAAGGAGCTGAGCCTCCCAAGAAGAGGAAGTTTGTGAGTATATGTGTTTTACTGTTGTGCTTACAGTACAGTATGTAGTTTTGACAGTTTTTTGTATGCTAGTCTTATTTTCAGGGCAATTCAAATAAAGGATTAATGTGGAAATTGGTAAATGAAAATCTGTGGGCTGTGCAGTGACCTTTTTTTGTGCCCCAGCCCGGCTTCTTGAGGAGCTATTGTGACTGAGTTCCAAAGTGACAAGAAGTTCTTATATTGAATTTTGTTCTGTATTGAGCATTTCTCCTGCTAAAAATTGAGGAATAATTTTGATTTCTTCAAGAATGATATAAATGAAATGTCCTGTAAGTAAAACTGTTCCTTAGGTGGAAAGGATGAAAAGGTAGAAACAGACAGAGGTATATACATGAGTTCTGCTAAATGCATAGTTTTCAAGGTACTACTTAGATTAGCTAAAATAAATAATTTTATCTTCTCGTATAGTTACTTGGAATTACATGTAGTTTGGTTGTGCTTTGCTTGGATTTGCTTTTCTAGTGGTTTTGGTCTCTTTGGTTTTAAAGCTTGCATTTTTATTTGTACTTGTTTCATTTCTTATTCTTTACTAGCAATTTATTGAAAAAGTATTGGAATAAGAACTGAGAAAAATGTCCTAAGAAAGAAATTCTCTTACTATTTTATTTCAAGAAATACCAGAGTACTGTAAGGCTATCTCTGTACTTGAATAGGCTTGTGTTAATGTGACAACACATTGTGAATAAAATCCTGAACCCTTGCAAAAAAGGTGGTTTTTTTTTTTTTTTTNATTTGTTTGATAGAGCTGGGTAGCTTTTGGTGATGGCAAAGTTAGGTATCTGTATAATTGAAACTGTAATTTGTTGGGGAAGGGCAGATAATTGCTCTATTCTGATTCAAATGGCATATCAGAACTTGTTGGATAGGGCATCTACTGGTTCTGAGAAGTCTTGCTTGTTTTATGTTCTGACACATAAAAGGTCATACATTAAATGGTAGTCAAATCCATTATTTAAGAAAAATTAAGAAAATATATAACTAATTCCACATCAAGTATTTGATTGTTGCAATGATAGAGAGGAAAACAGTTCAGGAAAATTATTTTTGGTGCCTTCTTTTGGTGTCCTTGGTGTTTTATATTAATCTGAAAGTGGTGTGTGGGCGAAATACTACTGTGTGAGGTTAATGGCTAAACTTCTGTTGAATTCAGCCAGAGCATGAAGTGGCTCTTGAGGCTCTTTTTATATCCATAGCCATGACCTTGCTTGCTCATGCTGTGATGTGTGACATTGAATGTGAAGAAATACTTTTCACCAAGTTTGAAAAACATCTGCAGAGCAATCACCTAAATTGCAGTGATATGCATGTTTTTATAGCTGATCACTGAGATGCAAGTACACGTCATCTAATGTTGTGGAGACTTTAATAAAGGAATAGTAAAGGAATTGCCTATTGTCAGCATACTCATATCTAGTTATTAAAGGGCTTAGGATTCTGCAGATTTTATTGTAAAATAACTTTAATACACCAGTCTTAGTTGGCAGGACTCATAGTGCTGAAGTTAGCAAGGGCTGTAGAACCAAGGTTTGTGTGTGGGGACCATGTTGGCTGCTCTTTTTGTCTACGATGTGCATGTTAACTGAATTTCAAAGTATATGGGGTCCTATGTTTTTATTGTCATAAACAGAGGTTATGATTGTCTCCTTGTTAGCATATCACTTTGTTTTCTGGATCTTCGGATCTGATGACTTGACAAGGATGCAGTTTTAAACTGGACAGGGTGAGCTGGTTCAGGAGTGATCAAGTAGAGAAGTTTCATGGGCTTGGTTTGGGTTAATGAATGACTGGTACTGATTCTTATTCCACTTCATGCTGCGGCCCTTCCTCTTCTTTGAAATGTTTTTACATTTTATGTCACAACACAGAGAAGGCTGCTGACTCTCACTGAGATGGGATTTGGTTTATATAGCATGGTTACATGGAAAGTTGGCTATTTGTCAGGAAGCATAGTGAGTAACAGACCATTTGAAATGAAGCGATATTTCACTGTCACTGATTACCAGCCTATTCTGCTGAACCAGCCAGAGGTCTTGGACCTGTTTAGCTATGTGCTCATTTTGATGACAGAAGTAGTACTCAAGTGTTTTTTTTATTACATTGATCAGATATGCAGAGAAAGAGGGCAATGCTGACATCGTGCCAGCAAAATGTTAAGAGAGGAGTGTATCTGTGCAGTAGTTATTATTCTAAGTTCATTAACTGCAGCATCCATTTCAGCACATTATGTTATCTGCTACAAGTTGGCAGTATTTGGTTTACTTTTATCTGTCAGAGCTAGTCTGATTGTGCCATTTGGCACATATGTTCTTGCTACGTGTGGAGTGATTTCACCTAGTAACTGACCTTCTCATCTAGCTCTGTTGCTGTCAGCTTGCAAAACCAACTGGCTTTAGTTAAAAAATATGCCCTCTGTTTTCACTGAGCCATTTATGTTAGTATTGCTCAGTCTATACATAGATACTCCTTTGGACACCTAGCGCTTCCCTGGTTTTTTGTTACACAGATTCAGCTGATTAAAGGTTAGGAAAGTAGGAAAACTGTTTCTTGGTTTTGAAATAGAAGACTAAGAGTTAAGGGCATGGTGGTGCCAGAGGTCAAGGAAGAATTAGACGGGTTGGAAAACAAGGCATGGGGAACATAGTGAGAAATAAGAGATCTGTGAGAGAACATTGAGGACATAAAGAGAAGGAAACTTGGACTGGGAGAAGACTTAACTTTTCTGTTCTTCCCCAGATTGCTTGTGGCTATGGGGCTAACATAAATTAAGCTTTGTTTGAGCCTCCTACAGGGTTTAAAGTTAACTTGTAACTTCAGCAGTTTTGGCATAAACCCAGAGAAGTGGTGTGTGTTGAGAAAGACGTGAGCTTTTCCATCCTAAGAGCACCCCCTGGCTGTGCTGAAGCAAGTGGTTGTTTAGAGACAGGCAGAACTGATGATCCAGATTGCAGCAAGCTTCATGCACAATCTTCAGTGCATGTGACTCTCCAGATGGATCAGTGCTTTGCTGGCAGCATGCTGTGGTGGCATGGAGGCTGATAGGATAGCAGAGAGCTTTTGCTATGGCAGTCTCCAGCAGCAGAGATGACTTTATATAGTCCTAACATGATTATAAACTTGCATGGTTTTTACTATTCTGCTTTTCAAATCTATCAGAAAATAATTTGACAGTGGATTTCTACACATTGCCACTTTAGGATGAGTCTTCTTTGTGTTACAGTATTTTTGTTACAAACGTTTCCAGATATAAAGTTTGTGCTTAGTGTTAAGTCAGAGCCAGAAATACAGATTTTATTTCATCACAGTTAAATGTTGCATAATGTCTGTGTTTAAAACATACTGATCTGATGAACCTGAGAATTCCTGATGTAATCTAAAAATCCTAATCCTTTACATGTTCAGTGGGTGTCTTGATGAAGTAGGTAACCAGAGAAGATCTCTCTGTACTTTCTGCATTAACCAGATGAGTCTTCATCACCAAATTTAATGCACCAGTGTTCTGATTCTTCTTTGTTTTCTTCCACAGAGTTAATAAAAATGAGAATTACAGCATGAGCTCAGATTTTGTGACTAAAAATTACCCTTTCAGTAGGTGCATTCTGGTTTAAAATACCACTCTCTGAAACAGAGAACTAAGTGGGCTTCTGTGAGGTGGAGTGGACCATTTATAAACAATAATAGTTAAAAAGGAAGTGTCTAGGAAGAGGAGTTCTTCCTCTCTTTAGAACCTTGCTATGTAAAGTACCTGTCTTAGAGGTAGAATACCTGACTTTTCTAGAATGAATCTATTTTCTTTCCTTCATATTTTTAAATGTTAATCTGTCAGTTTCTGTTTAATTTTGATGTGTGTATTTATTTTTGCCGCATTTGCCCTCTTGACTTTTCTGAAACTAATTTCTCTAATTACAAAAGTGGACTGTGGTTAAGTAACAGCAATTATATAAGCTGCTTGCATCTGTGTAGATTTCAAAGATGGTCACAAAGACTTTTCATAAAATTCTTCTATCTGTTACAATCAACCAGCTGATATCCTTGGATAATGACATTGTAAGAATGTCATTGTAAGTAGTTAAAACCACTGTTTGCTTCAGGCCTTTAGTAAGTTTAAAGGAAGTTATTAAGAATTTAGTGAGAAAGTTTTTATTAGTATTAAATATGGACTATCAGGTAAGCTTGGGAATGAAGAAATGAGTGGAACGGAATTATGAAACCATACCAACTATATTCAGGAAAAATAAAAGCAAGCTCAGGGTCATTGGGTGAACAAAGAGAATTTGATGGGAAGTTGCTGTGTTCATGCATATATGTATGCTTGCAGGTAGATTTATCTATAAAAAACATTCTGAGTGGGTAGAGATGACCTGTGATAAGGAGAGGTGTTTAGATTGGATGCCACAGCACCCGTAGAAAACATCAGAAGTGAAATAGTAGTTGTAGGAGCCTAACTCTCTCCCAACAGCTGTGTGAGTTTTATCTCCCTAACTGTATAGGCCCTTCTGTGGCTTGAAGCACACAACTGCCAAAGACAGTCAAGAAAATTCATTTTGAGTAACTGAAGAATTAAAAAATAAACAAAAGCCTCCCAGCACATGTAAGAAAAAATGCTACTTCCTGTGTCTTTAAGTTTCAGAAACAATGTCTGTGCCTACATCTTTGTGGCTTTTTTTATTGAAAGTATTTTTGCAGAAGGGCGCTATTATGCTGAAAGTGCTCGAGTCTCGGGGTTCATCATTTGCAAAGCATGTAAATTCAGATTTGTTTCATTCATGTAACTGAAGAAGAAACATCATTCAAGTTCTGGAAGATAGTGATTAGTTTTGGAAAATGTTAACTGGACAATTCTGTGCAGATCATTAAATAAATCTAGGTTTTAGAGAAATTTTCAATATTCAGTATTTTCAATATTCATTAAAAAGTTATTAAAAATGCAGTTTTGAGATAATGTCATTGAAAAGTTGTATTCCTTACTAAAATAAAACCAGTATTTCTGTGTTTATGAAAGTTTTAAGTCTTGCTTGGATTGCACAGCCCCTGCAATCTGGTATTCATTGAGAGAAATTGGGTGCTGTAAGTTAACATTAAAAGTGTTACAGGAGAAAAACTATTACTTTGAGAGTACTTTCTGCAGTATGCTTGGCTACAGTAAAGACCTCAGTCTAAGCAATAACTTCCTCAAGAAGTGAAATAATGTTGAACTGGAAATCTGTGCTTCTGGGCTCACTTCTGTATGTAGTTTGCTGCTACTATTATTTTTTTTTTTGGAAGGTAGCTGATGTGACAAGTATCTACAAGAAGGGCTTGAAGGAGGATCCATGGAACTTACAGGCCTGTCAGTCTGATGTTGGTATGAGGAAAGATTATGGAGAGGATCACCTTGAATGAACTCTCATGGCAATTGTAGTGCAGCCAAGGGACAGGATCAGACAGCATGGGTTTATGAAAAGGAAACCTGGCATAACCAACTGGATCTCTTTCTGTGATGATGTGACTGGCCTTTTGGATGGGTGGAAGGCTGGGGATGTTGTCTACTTGTTAATGATTTTGACACAGTCTCCCACAACATTCTTGTGGAGAAACTGATGAATCATGGTATAGAGAAATGTACCCTTCACTGGGTTAAAAACTGGCTGGCTGGCCGTTCCTGGAGAGTTGTCATTAGTGGTGTGAAAGCTAGCTGGCAGCCTGTCATAAGCAGTGTCCGTCAGGGCTCAGTTTTGGGGCCAGTCTTGTTTAATATCTGTATTAATGACGTGGATGTGGGGATTGAGTGCACCCTCAGTTTGCAGACAACACCAAATTGTGTGCGAGTGTTGATCTGCTCAAGGGCAGGTTGGACTGATGGGCCAAGTAAATTATATGAGGTACAGTACGGCCAAGTGCTGGGTCCTGCATTTCAGTCACAACCACCCCAGGCAACACTACAGTCTGGGGGATGAGTGGCTCAAAAATTAGCCAGCAGAGAAGGTCCTGGGGGTGCTGGTAGACAGCCGGCTTCATCTGAACCAGCAGTGTGCCCAGGTGGCCAAAAAGGTGAACAGGATCCTGGCCTGGATCAGGAACAGTGTGGTCAGCAGGAGAAAAGAAGTTTTGTGCTTGGCCCTTGTGAGGCCTCATCTTGAGTACTGTGTCCAGTCCTGGTCTCTTCAGTATAGGATGAGATGCTGGAGTGTTTCTGGAGGAGAGCTACCAAGCTCCTGAGGGGTTTAGAGAAC
This sequence comes from Upupa epops, assembly GCA_013397515.1. Lineage (NCBI taxonomy): Eukaryota > Metazoa > Chordata > Aves > Bucerotiformes > Upupidae > Upupa > Upupa epops. The sequence goes on from VZRI01010007.1 coordinate 126,270, forward strand.
AAGTCATATGAGGAGAGGCTGAGGGAGCTGGGCAGGTTTAGTTTGGAGGAGGTTGAGGGGGAGCCTCCTTGTCCTCTACAACTACCTGAAGGGAGGTAGTTGCCAGGAATTTTTACTGCAGAAGGCTTCATCTGGTGGTGCTTGCAGGAATTCACTGTGCCTTGAGAAGGGTTGTGGGGCAGAGTGGCCCCCAGAAAGGTACGCATGTCTCTGTAGTGTGTTGACCTTTGTGAGGAAGTGGAGGGGGCAAAACAGGTAAGCATCAAGGCGTGTAAACCACAACTGTAAAAAACTAGCTCTTTTCTCTGCAGGCTTTAATAGCTTGGATGGTGCAGCTAGCACTGTGGGTACAGCTTATGCTTAGCTATGAATCCACCTATTCATAAAGTTCTACTTCCGTTAAAAGTGCTTTATATGCTTTTATCTCTGTTTGCCTGTGTGTTAGGATAGTAGAGTTTGCTTGCTGATCTGAAGAGTATCTTTCACCTGTGGGTTAGTTGAATCTGTGTTTAGGGCATAGTAGCAAAATAAAAATCGGCTTTTTTGATGTCACAGTAAAGAATTAACTGTTTTGATAGCAGCAGAGTACTATTAAAGTGTATGTCAAAGGCAGAGGGTTTCTCTGCAAGGAATAGAAGCTGTGGATGGCATTGGGAAGTCTTACACTGGAGATAGAATCAGACACACCTTTATTCCATTTCATTTTCATTTCTGTTTAATCCTCTAATTTCTTTCAGGTTCATTTGAGTTTAAAGTAGGTGAAACTACACCTTAGACTTTCAAATGATTGTATCCAATATTTTCATCTTGTACCTCTGTAATAAACAACAAAGCATTAATCATGAACAGAAAACTAAGTCAATTTTTCATGTGAGAATTTTATAAATTACTAGCATTTTAAATGTGTAAAGTAGAGCAGGTTAATTATTGTTGCCAGGTAATGAATCTCTCAATTCTAGTATGGATGGATTGTGTTCAGATGGGTGCTTTCCATAGCCCACATTTGAGTCTTAAAACATGAATGCTTTAGTGTTGACTGCTGCCAGCAGTATTTCCATGTCCTCTTCTGTACAAATGGAAACATGTTCTTTTAGCTGTTTTTCTCACTGGTGCCACAATGCTGTAGTTGGTAAACTGTGTAGTGCTTAATAACCACTTTTCTGTAATTCTGACAAACTAAGTAGATTTAAGTCCTTAATGTTCAGGAATATTCTGCTGTCATTTAGGGGAATTTTTGGGTTTTTCTGCAAGTCTTAAATTTGTGTTATTTTGCTCATGTTGGAGATACAAAGGTAGATGCAAAACTTTCCCATCTGTAGCTCTATATAGCACCCCCATGTGATTTTTATTAGTGGTGGCTTTCAAAGTGCAGTGGACAAAGTGCTTCACACTGCATTTCTCATTAAAATACTTTTTTGTTTATAGGAGCATAGACTATCCAGAGATCCAGATCACTTTGTGTGTGACAACCTTGTACTCAATATTTATCATTTCTTCAGTGTTTCAACCTTAAACTTTCAGCAATGGCTTTAAATCTTATTTCTTTATCCCAGATAAAAAAATCAAGCCAGATGCTAGAATTTATGAACTCATTAAAAAAAACCCAAGTCCTTTGTACAAAGGGAATTTAGAATTTAGAATTTTTCCTTCACTAACCATTTGTTGAGATCTTTTAGTGGAGCATAAATGTATTTAATGCAATTTAATAAGATCTTGATGCAAATTCTGAAGAAGAAATTAAAATACTTAAAGTCTACATGTCTGGACAGATGACTTGTGTATGACATGGGGACAAGGGCCACTGACTGTTGAATTGTCATTCCATCTCTTGGATTCTTTGTGATTGAAAAACTGATTTTTTGACATGGCTTTTGTGTGCTGTAGCAGCCAACAGTTTCTGTATCATTGTCCTTTTCCTTCACAGTCTTGCTTACTTTACATGCCATTGATTTTACACAAGTCCACTGCTCAGTGACTGTTTCCCTTGTTTTAGAGTTGCATTGGGTTAGCAGGAAGAGTAATGGCATGCGCAGTATGCAGTTCTCAGTGTGGGGCCTTCTGTAGATGAGTCCTTTGTGCCATGGAGAGCAGAGATCTGATTTGTATGTAAACAACACATACCTTGGTATTTTATAGTCGCTAGTTGTGTCTGTAGCTGTCAGTAGTAGACTGTTATGTTTATTTTTGTTCTTTTTGGTGCTTTTATGCACATTTGCAGCTGTGCTTCATTTGTACCAGTATTAGTATTATTACATATCTCTGCATGTTGTCCTATGACTTGTGCTTTACTAATTTATGTGTGGGTTTTGCACAGTGGCATTCTCTTGATTTATCACATGATAGATTAGAGAAATAAACTTTTTAAGTGTAATTCCTCATGGCTCTTTTCAGTGAAAGATGTATGCTGCTTGAGGATATATAAAAGCATTGAGAAACTTTGTTGCTGTTAAATTTGTGCTCAACTGTTTGCATGTGCACATGCACAAAATCTTTATGTATGCATGCAAAAATAGGGAATTACTATTTTGTGTGCATTTTGGAACTCTTCTTTTTATATTAGTGGAACATAAGTTCTTAAAGCATTGTCTGTTACATTCCTTTGTCTCATAGATGTCTTTACAATGCCCATAGCATCACAGAATTTATTTAAGTAACATGGCTTTCAGGAGGATAGATGCCCATAAAACTAGACATTCAGATTTTGCTTGCATAACAAAATATTTATCTAGTTTTGTTCTGTGAATGCAGAGGTGTCTAAGTAATGTAAGTCACCTGACTCATGCTTGACCAGGTACTGTGCTTTTCAACATTGTGGTGGCTGTGCTCTGCCCTGTTGGAATTTTGTTTAAGCTACTTAGGCAAGGACAGGACAAGGTCAAGAATGAAAAATAATCACTTTTTAGCCCCTCTAAAAAGTCCCTCCCTGTCTTTCCTGTACACTTTCTTTACTGACAAGCTGCAGTAAGATCACCTCAGAGCCACCTTTTCTCCAGGCTGAACAACCCCAACTTGCACAGTCTGTTCTCACAGAAGAGGTGTTCTAGCCTTCTGATAATTTTTGTGTTCTCCTCTGGATCCACTCCAAAAGGTTGATGTCTTTGTATTGAGGACTCCAGTGCTGGTCACAGTATGCCATGTGCGGTCTCACCAGAACAGAGCAGAGGGGGAGAATCAGCTCCCTTGATGGCTGAACACATGGTTTTTGAAGTCCGTGATAATCATGTGCCTTCTTGACTGTACTCAAACATTGTTGGCTCATGTCTAGCCTTGTATCCTCCAGTACACTAAGCGCTTCACTGCAGTGCTGCTCATATCATATCCAAGACTGTATTGATATTGAGGCTTTTATCTCTGTTCTCTCATTTGTTTGGTGAACAGAAGTTGCACTATGAATGAATAAAATTGTTTCTCTTTCACATTTGTTGTAGTCGAATTTCAGAATTGTATGGTGTATTCAAAAGGAGCAAATAACTGTGTGACCTGTGACCATCTACTTTATTGTGCTTCCTGGGGAAGTACTTAACCAGTGGGAAAACTTACAGATCAAGTGGTTAATCAATTCTGGTTAGCACAATTTCAAATAGTGAACCTCAAATATCTACATACTGAAAAGCATCTTATTCATTGTTTTTTCTTCAGTTGCAATGATTTTGGAAAGTTGGATTTTCTCTGGTTAAGAAAAATTTGAAGTCTGTCGGAAGAGTCATTTGTCACAAAAGAATTGTAATGTACTCATGAATTGCATGATGACAGCAGCCCTGTGCTGTATTGATGAATTGATTTTGTATTGGCCATGATTCCACAAAAATTTGAATAATCTCGTGATCTACAGAAAGAGCTTTTTGAGGCTGTGTGGCTTCTGGTTCACATACATTTATTGCTTAGAATTGGGGTCATGACATGGCTCTAGAGACATTACATGATTTTTTGATAAACATGTGCTCTACCTAAAGCATTGTAATTATAGATTTTATTTGATTCTACTGCTGGGCTTTTGTTTATTTATTTGTTAGCTTATTTGGTGGAGAGTATGAATGAGATAAAACCTACAAATAAATATTTGTATTTATATTATGGAAAAAAGAACTCTGGTTTCTGCTCAATATACTGGTTCCTCTGGTACCAGTATCAGCTGTATTCTAAATATCTTCTCTGAGGTTAAAGAAGCAATTGCTGAACATTAAAGACGTGCCTGCCTAGCATCTTCTGTCTGGCATTCCAATGTTACTCAATATCACTGCCATTCAATTATTTAAAATACAGGCTGACTTTCTAGAGATGTCATGATCACAAAATCCCAGTAAGCCATATCTGGTTTTGTCTTAAAGGGGGAGGTAGTTCGCTCCTTCCCTGAAATGTTTATACGCGAATGCATGCAGCACGGGCAATAAACAGGAGGAGCTGGAGGCAGCTGTGCAACAGGAAAACTGTGATATGATGACCATCACAGAAACCTGGTGGGATGACTCCCACAACTGGAGTGCTGCAATGGATAGGTATCAACTTTTCAGAAGGGATAGTCAAGGGAGAAGTGGTGGAGTGGCACTTTATGTTGGGGAGACATATGAAAGCACAGAATTTAATGAGGGTGAGGATAGGGGCAAGGCCTTATGGGTAAGAATCAGGAGCAAGGCCAGCCAGTGTGATTTTAGGGTGGGAATCTCTTATAGACCACCCAGCCAGGATAAAGACGCAGATGAATTTTTTTATAAGCAGTACAGGGAGGTTTCAAAATCCCTGCCCCATGTGCTCATGGGGGGACTTGAATTTTACCGATGTCTGCTGCAAATAGAATACAGCAGGGAGAGAACAGTCACAGAGGTTCCTGGCATGTGTGGAAGAGAACTTCCTAACACAACTGATAAGAAAGCCAATGAGGGAAGGTGCCCTTTTGCACCTGCTGCTTGTGAACAAGGAGGATCTTGTGGGAGAGGTAAAGGTTGGAGGTCATCTAGGACACAGTGATCATGAGATGATTGAATTTTCAATCCTTGGAGAAACAAGGAGAGGGGTCAGTAAAATTGCGACTTTAGACTTTCGCAGGGCAAACATGCCTCTTTTTTGCTTTCTTTCCAACACATCAAGGAATCTTATTAAGTACCCAGAAAAAAAGTCTGAAATATTAATCTACCAGTTTCTTACCTCTGTGTGAAATTAACAGACTGACAATCTTAATGTGTATACAAAAAAAACCTCAGCTACCTGCCACAATGGGTATTCTTGCCAAGAGAGAACTGGCCAGTTTATTAAGTGTTGTTATTCACCACATACTTTCTACAGAAAAAGACACAGCCTAGGAAGCATTATCAGATGGTATGAGGAATCCTTTTTCTTAGATTCCTGTCTGGCATGTCTTGCTCACATGCTCAGACCCAAAATAATTAGCAATAATTTGCAATTTGCAATGGTAAGGAATTTTAAATCTGGTCAGATTACATAGGGATTACATAGGAGCTCAGTCTGCACAACACACTTAGTAGGGCATGCCAAAACAAATTCCTCATCACTGCAGGGCAGTGGTTAGGCTTTGGTGCATGTTTCTTTGTTATCTGTGTTCAATATATATCTATAAACTCAGTGGATAGGGAGATTACCATTTGGTTGTGCATGAGAAAGTCATAATAGATGACTTTCCACCAACTTGGAGATCAGAATGTGGTGCAGGATACTGTCAAAGGCTTTGCTCAGGTCCAGGTAAATGACATCAGTCTCTTGCCCTTCATTCATTAATGTTATGACCCTTTCATAGGGGGCCATCAGGTTTGTCAGGCAGGATTTGCTCTTGGTGAAGCCATGCTGATTGTACCCAATTTCCTTCACTCTTCTTCTGTCTCAATAGTGCCTGCAGGAGGATCTGCTACATGATCTTACCAGACACAGAGGTGAGACTGAGTGGCCTGTAGTTCCCTAGCTCCTACTTCCTACCCTTTTTGAAAATAGGAGTTATGTTTCTCCTTTTCCAGTCAGTGGGGACTTCACCAGACTGACTTTTGAAACACAACAGAGAGAGGAGTTTAGCCACCTCATCTGCCAGTTCTCAGTACCTGTGGGTGTATCCTGTCAGGTCTAATGGACTTGAACACTTTCAGGTTCTTCAGGTGATCACGAACCTGGTATTCAGTTACTTCCTTCCAGTTCCTGCTGTTACCTTCCATTACTCCAGGAGCGTGGCTGGAGGCCTTTGCAGTAAAGACTGAAATAAAGAAGTCATTGAGAACCTCAGCCTTTTCCATGTCACTTGTGACCGTATCACCTGTTTCCTTTCTGAGGAAGCCATACCTTCTCTAGCCTTCTTTTTATCATTACTACACCTTTAGAAATCCTTGGTGCTCCCTTTGACCTCCCTGTCTTGGCTTTCCTAGCCAGATCTCTAGCTGTTCAGGCAGTTTCCTTATATTACCCCCATTCGAGCTGTCCTCCCTTCCTCTCCTTGTATAGTTTCGTTTTGTGTGACAGCGTGTCCAGGAGCTCCTTGATCAGCCAGGCAGGCCTCCTAGCATTCTTCCCTGCTTTCCTCCTTGTTGACATACATTGCTCTTGGACACAGAGGAGGTGATCCTTGAATACTAACCAGACATCCTGGGCCCCTCTCTCCTCAAAGGCTTTATCCCATGATACTTTGGGCAGCAGATCCCTGAAGTGATCAAAGTCTGCATGCCTAAAGTCTAGGGATGTAAGCTTAGAGGTCTTCCTCCTGGTTGCCCTGGGGATCTTAAATTTAACTGCTTCATGGTNATGTAAGCTTAGAGGTCTTCCTCCTGGTTGCCCTGGGGA
>VZRI01010008.1:1171-20380 GCA_013397515.1 Upupa epops
TTGAGGGGGGTGGGTTAATTAATCGGGGGGGGGTGTTGTATGAACATGGATTGAAAGAACCAGCGCAGACAACGTTTTAATTAACGGGAAAGGAACCGGCCCCGATCCAAGAGAAAACTGAGTCCCTGTGGGTGCAGAGAGGGGCAGCAGCCCCCTCCTCTCTGCGCCGGGATGGAGCCAGAACCACGCGACAGCCACACGGAGTCCCCTGCTCCTGGGACCCTCCTGGACAACGGGATGGGTTCAACGGGCAGAGGGAGACTGAGAGCAGGGAGCGCGAAGCAGCTGCTGGAGCGGACGGATTGAGAGCCTGGCCAATGGGCACAGAGAGCCCCGAGGTCGTAGCTGCTTCAGCCAATCAGAACGCACAGATTGGATCCGGGTGCCAGCTCGGCCAATCAGGATGCGCAGATTCGATCCTCCCAGAGCCCGGTGCCTGCAGGCTGAGGGGACACGAGGCTGCAGCCCCCCGGGCCGGGCGGGACCGGGAGCTCTGTCAGCGGAGCGGAGCTGCTGGCTGCCAGCGCAGGGGAGGCCTGGGCTTCTCAGCCCTGTCCTGGGGCCACCCGCAGGGTGGGGAGAGCCTGGCCCCGGGTGCCCCGAGAGGTGGAAGAAGCCCCATCCCTGACAGCATCCTAGGGCAGGTTGGCCCTTGGGGCTGTGAGCAGCCAGCTCTGCGTGGGGATGGCCCTGCTGGGGGCAGGGGTTGGCACTGGAGGGGCTTTAAGGTCCCTTCCAACCCAACCCAGTGCGTGATTTCTGTCGTTCTTGGAGTGCACTGTAGCCAGAGGGTGTTTGAGCAGTGCAGAGCTGGATGCTGACCTTGTTGCCCGAGTGGGTGACAGCTGTGTGCTGTGGGGACAGACTCGGGGTCTTTTGGGCTGGAAAAGTCCTTTCAGCTCATCAAGTCCAACCCCTTCAACTCAGCAGATCCCCACTAACCCCTGGCCCCCACCTGACATCTCTAGGACTCTGCAACCCTTCCAGAGACGAGAGCAACCCCTTTGCCCTGGGCAGCCTAGGAAACCCTTGTGCTGCAGAAATTGTTCCTCGAGGCCAACTTCACCCTCCCCTGGACCTCTCAAACATGAGGAACCGGGTGGCTTCACAAAACCAGAAGAGTTGTAACAGCATAACTGCTCCAGCTGGGCCTGACGACTGTCTCCACAGCAATAAACACATCCCCACCCCATTCCTTGGCTGTAGGCGATGAAAACCCAACCGCAGGGGAAAATGCAAAGAGCGAGGCTGTCACTGCCTTCCTCAGGGCTGCACCCAGAAATTTCCCTTGCAAACGAGGTCCCAATCCCCCTTTCCATCCCAGGGCAGAGCAGGATCCATCTCCCTGCTTTCACAGAAGAGGTTCTTGATGTTCTCTACAGGAAGGATCATGAAATACATTAAGAAGTGATTTATGAAGGCCAGATCCCTAACGTTGGAGTGCAGGATCAGAAAGGGGGTGGGTGAAGCTCCAGGACCCCTTCCTGCCTGCCCAGTACTGAGCTCAGTTATCCCTCTCACCGCCTCCTCCTGGGGCTCTGGGCTGATGATTCATGGATTAATATGTGGTTATGAGACGAGGCCTCTGCTATCTGTCTCAGGCAATGGAAGGAGGAAATGAATTCTTAAAACCTCAGGAACAAATAGTCCACGAGTGGAGATCAATCCTGCTCCTGCTGACGTCAGTGGAGACATTTCCATCGGCTTCAGTGGGGGCAGAATTAGTCCGATCCATCAGCTATTAATGGGATTTGGAGCCTCCCAGAGCTCCGGGGTAGCTGAAAGGTGGGAATTCAGCTGCTGCCTGAGATGTTTGGATTTACTGAGGGGAGGGGGTGAAGCAGCTCTTGGGGCAGCAGGGGGGGAATTGTGGCTGCTGATGGTCAAAGAGTCCCCAACCCCCCTTTCTGCAGGGGATCTCCCTCTTTCAGTGACAACGGTCTTTAGTGCCTGAAACAACCATCTTCATTCAATTCCCATTTTCCCATGAGGAAACAGGGGGGGATGAGCATCCCCTACCTCTAGCACCTTTTCTCCCCCAGTTTGGGCACAGCGGGGGCAGCTCATAGATAAAATTCCACCCTCACCCCCAAACCTCCTGCTACTGGAGCCCCAGCAGGCAAAGGGGAGATGAGACCAACCCAGCAACCACCCCCGGGTGCTCTGTTCCCCTAATTAGACGGCGGCAGCAGCTAATGAGCTCTCATCCAAACAAAATATGAAGGAGCTGTAATAATAACGATGCTGCTATCGAATGAAACCGACAACAATTTAACAGCAAAGGTTAATCGCGTTTACGGAGAACTCAGCAGAGCCCAAGCGATGCTCCAGCAGCCGGCCGGGCTAATTGAAAGCTAATGTTGCTCTTAAATTGAATTTCAAATGAATCCGACAGCCATAGTTCATTTGGCTAATTCCCCTCCCCGTATCCTGTAATTAGGTGGCAGTGATTGATTACTTAAGTGAATAATAGCTATGTACCAGCTCCACTTCCTAATAGAACCTGCCAAGCGCCATCACGCCGCTAATAAATAGGGTTTCCTTAAGGTTTCCCCCTGTCTGTCTGCATCTTAGAGGCAGCTCAAGCTCCTGTTTGAAGCCGTCCTGCAGGCTGCAACAGGTGGCAGCTTCCCCTCTCACCCCTCCGACTCCTCTGCGCTCCCGTTTCTCACCCGTTAAGAGATGAGAATCGCCCTGTTAACGGTTGATCGGGGAGTACTCAGCCCACGAGATCCCATCTAACCCCTGACCACCCCCCGACGTGATGCCCTGAGGTTCAGTCATCGCTAGAACCCCCCGAGCAAGTGAGGCAGAGATTCAGGGGGAGGGGGGAAACTGGGCAGAGCCCCAGCCAGCATCTCCTCAGCATCCGCTGCTGCAAGATGAAGGCAATTAGATCCTAATAAAACTTTAATGAGGGAATTCTGCATCCAGCCCACAATTAGCTGTTGCTACGCTACGGCCCTGGCGTAATCACGGTAAGGAAGGCAGCCCAGGCAGGGCATTAATCAGGAGGTATCTCATTAGCCAGCCTCACCCGCTGCCTCCCCGCCTGCTGATTCGGAGCCTCCTGTTGCTTCCATGTGCAAAACCAACCCCCAAATGACGTGAAACCCCCCAGGTTTGGGGGGGACACAGCCCCTCCCCGGGCTCTGATGGGGTTCGGTTTGGTCATTGCACAACCACAACCCCCCCGCCACCGCCCGGGCAGCATCAATCCCTCCCCTCCCCGCCTTCTCCATCATTTATTCCCTCTGATCCGGGAGGAAACATCCGACCGAGCGGAGATGCGGGGAGATGCGGGGAGGAGAGTGGGGGTGGAAAAAGGCAGCTGACGGAGCCGCTGCGGATGGAAAGGGGAAGCAATTCATTAATGTTTCATCGCGGGGACGTGAGCAGCTCCGGGTGCCTCATGTCAGCCGTGACCTTGCTCCGGGCCAGCCCAACAAACCCTCCCGCAACTCTGCGGGGTGGAGCTGCCCAGCATCCCGACCTTGACCTGGGATTCCTGGGCTTTGAGGCACCGGCACTTGCAAAAGCAAAAACCCACCCCAGAGCTCGAATTCTCTTGGTCTGATGATGGTTGGGGTCGGGGGAAGATGCTGGCAGCGCCGGGGCTGCGGAACGATTAGCAGCAGCCGCATAATGATTCACTGTGGCTGGAACTGCTGCGAGCGGGGAGCTGTAATTAACTCTCCCCTGTGATGGAGACCGGCGTCTTCCTCAGCCTCGTGATGCTGCCTCATGCAGCCGCAACGTCTTATTTATTCCTGTTTTTAGCCTGCGATGGGGAAGAGGATCCCTAAACCACCCTGGCTCCACGTGCACTGGGGTGGGATTTAGCTCCCTGCAACCCCCCGCCTTGGTTTTGCCCTGGATGTGGGATCTTCCGTCACCTCCCAAGTAAAAGAAGCCCTTCATTCACTGGGGAGGGGTTGCCAACCTTCAAGGACCTGTAAAGGGTCTCTTAAAGGACTTTTAAGGGTCCCTTCCAACCCAGCCCACGGGGGATGCACAGGGGCTGCCACTGCATCGCTGACCCCGTGGGGTGTGGGGTCAGATCCAGACTCCACCAGTGTCCAGCAAGCACTTTGGTCTCTTCACCCGAAGCCTGGAAGGGAGCTGAGCTGAGGAGACTCTGCAGAGGGGCCATCGGAGGGACGCGGAAGGGTGGAGAGGAATGGGGATCCCCTGTTCCCAAAGCTGACAGCGCTGGAAGAGCTCTGAGCTGCCTCAGAATCCCCCACCCACCCCCCAATCCAGGAGCCAATGTCCGGGTTAAGAAAACCTGATCCTTGATTTTGGGATCTTCACCTCATCGCTGCATGGCCTCGGGGCACCGGGAGCTCCAGGGTGTCCCCAGCCACCCCTGGATGTGACCCAGCCCGGTCCCGGTCCCTTCCCCAGCCCACCCATCACTCGGAGGGGCAGGTTTGGCCACAGGGTCTGTGTCCCCACCCCACATGGGATGGCTTCTCCTCCCTGGCTGCAGATTCCACCGTAAGGCTGGAGCCAGAGCCCCTCACCTCCTCCCACATCGGCTGAGGGATAAGGTCGGGGGTCCCTGTGCCCGGGGGGTGTAGGAGGCAGCCGGTGGGTTGAGCTAGCAGCAGGGGACTGGGGTGCTGGGTGTCACCCCCCCTGGCAGCTCCTCTGCTCCTGCAAAGCCCCCAACAGCAGGAGGGTGCTTGTCCCACTCTTGGGGTTTATTTGCTGGTGGGGCTGCAGGGGGGGCAGGAGGGACAAGGAGGTCACCGCATCCCACCGGCATCTCAAGGAAGGGGGGGATTGTGCTGGAGCCTCTCTGCAGCCCCAAACAGCCCGGTTCTGTGGGGAGAAAGGAGGTGAAACCTGCAAAGCAGAGCTGGGCCGGTGGGAAGGCAGTGGGCCGGGGGAGGTCTGTCCCTGGGCAGGGGGCTGGGGAGGAGGTGGCCGAGCCCCGCGCAGCCCTGGCCCGGCGCTGGTTCCCGAGTCTGCAGCGCCCTCCTGTGGCCACCACTCGGCTGTGCTGCCGGACCCCCCCCCTCCGCTCGTACCCCAAAGGGCTCCGGGACCCCGGCGCCCCCCATCCCAAAGCCCTGTCAGGTGATGGAGGACGCCCATCCCAAGGGGCTCCCTCCCCAAGTGATGCAGGACCCCATCCCTTCCATCCCAAAGGGCTCCGGGACCCCAAGACCCTCCCTCCCAAAGGGCTCCAGGACCTCACAAGGTGATGAAGCCACCGTCCCCTCCACCCCAAAGCCCTGCAGGACCACATTCCCCCAGCCCAACAGGCTCCGGGATGCTCCAGGACACCCACCATGGCTCCAGAAGCCCCTTCCCTCCTCGCATGGGCACCGGCAGCAGTGGGAAAGGGCTGTGGGGGTCAGAAGTTCTCCTTGAAGAAGCGGAAGCCCAAGGGCTCGCACTGTGCCCGGATGGCCCTGGCCAGCACCAGCGAGCCGCAGAAGAAGACCTGCACCTTCCCTCGCTTCTCCTCTGCTACCTTCCTAAACAGCTGGGACCAAAGGGGAAGAGGAGGTGGTAGCACAGCCCGCTCCTACCACATCCCTGCCTGGCATCACCACCCCCCTGGCACCCCCAGATCTGGACATCCTGGTGCACCCTCCCGCTGTGCCATGGTGCCCCCCTGAAGGAGAGGATTTGGGGACCACAGTTCCCTTGGGTGCTGGGGCAGAGCCAGCCCCCACCTTGCTCCAGTCGGGGTGCCCGGGCTGGGTCCTAGTCCGCAGCCCCGTGATGGAGTCCTTCTGCTCCTTGGCGGCCAGGAGGTCCAGGGCCATCTGTAGCCCCACGGCCTTCATGTCGCTCTTGCTGAGGGCCGATGTCATGTACAGGTGCAGCTCCAGAAACCGCCCTGGGCCAGCGAGGGGAGCCCAGCTGCACACGCTGGGGGGGGGTCCAGCCCCACGGCTGCCCCCTCGGGTAGACCTGGCCTCCCATGGGGTGCTGCCCAGCAGGGGATTGGGCACCCCCGGGTCCCTGCATCCCGCTCACCTCCCGGCTCCTCCTCTGCCTGCTCCATCTCCAGCTTCGTGAGGAGGCTGATGAACCACTCGAAGTGCTTCTGGTCCCTGGTTACCCAGACGAAGTCAACCTGCAGCAGCAGGAGGGCATCGGGGCTGGCACGGGCACAGCAGACAAACCCACCTCCCCTCAGCCCAGGCCCCAGCCCCAGGGCAAAGCTTGTCCTGCATCCTCTTCCCCCAGCTCCTACCTTCCTGAGTGTCATCTCCTCATCCCGCAGCTCCTCACACCACGAGTGGTGGCAGCTGGGGCAGCTCTGCCTCCGCCGGCGGTACCTGCCCGGGCAGACACAGCCCTGCCTGCCCCGCTGCATCCCCAGAGCCCTCAGAGCCTGGCAGACCCCGAGCACCCGCTCCTCACCAGCTCTGCCCTGGGCACCACCATGCAGGAAGGACAGGGAGGGGCTGGAGAGGGGGCAGAGAGGGGCAACTGAGGTCTGGAGGACAGGGGAGGGTCTGGAGAACTGGGCTGATGGGGAGAGGCTGAGGGAGCTGGGGCTCTGCAGCCTGGAGGAGAGGAGGCTGAGGGGAGCCCTCCCTGCTCTCCACAGCTCCCTGAAGGGAGGGGGCACTGAGGCAGGGAGTGGCCTCTTCTCCCCAGGGACTGGCGATAGGAGCAGAGGAGCTGGGGGCAGGGGGTGCCAGGGGAGGGTCAGAGGGGATCTGAGGAGAAACCTCTCCCCAGACAGAGTGGGGAGGCCTTGGCACAGGCTGGCAGGGAGGGGGTGGAGGCACCATCCCTGGAGGGGTCCAACACCCGGGCAGCCAGGGGGGTTGAGGGGCTGGGGGGCAGACAGCAGGACTGAAAGGTCTTTGCCAAGCTCCTGCCAGAGGGCTTCCTGGAGGAAAGTTCCCCTGGAGGGAAGGTTGGCACCGAGGGAGAACCCAGCTGTGGTTCTCATGGCCCCAAGGAGGGGGATGGAGGAACCCCCCTGGGTGCTGCCCCGTGGAGCTCATCCCATAGGGAGAAGCACTGAAGGGTGGATCTGCCTCGGCATCCGTCACCCCCAGTGCCTCCCAGATCACCCCCAGTGCCTCCCAGAGCCCCGTCAGAGCTCATACTGGGGGGGGGCTACTGGTGTGGGCTGAGCCCGAGCTGCTGCTGCAGCACCGACCTGTACATGATGCTCTGCAGGATGGAGGCGAAGGGGGTGATGCCGATGCCGGCGCCGATGAGCACGGCGTGCTCCGACCTGAAGATCCTCCGCGTCGGAGAGCCGTAGGGACCGTCCAGGTAGCACTGGGAGGGGAGAGGAATGGGGATGGAGCCAGCAGAGCAGCCTGTTGGCGCTGCACCCCCCCTCAGGAGCAGCTTTGGGGGGGGGGTTATAGGAGCAAAGGATGAGGAGGGTGGGGTAGGCAGGAGGGTGAAGCCCTGCGGGGGTGCAGGGTTTGCATCAGCCCCCCGCGGGAGGGGGGTCCTCCGTGTGTGGGTCCTCCTGGGGATGCTGAGCACAGCCCCTCTGCCCAGAGCTCAGGAAGGGCTGGGGCATCTCCTACCTTGACGCTGCAGAGCCGATGGGTCTCAGTGGGACCAGCAGGCAGCTGCAAGGTGAAGAGAGCCATGACCACCTCTCTCCTCCCCACCCCGACCCCTTGGTGGCTGCTGATGCTAAACCTGCTAGCTCCCCAGACTCAGCTGGGCTCTCCCCAGTTTACCCAGTTGCACCCAGACTTCAAGGAGGGGTCAGAGCCAGGGTGCTGCTCGAGTGAAGCCCAGCACTATGGGGCACCCCACCAGCCCCCAGCCCCAGGAACCCATGGCCTGATGATGCTCTCTGGACCCTGACCAGCGGGGGGATTGACTCAGGAGCCAGTGACCCCAATCCCCACACCAGCCGGGGCTGAGGAGGGGGTTCACTGCCATGCTGGTGGGAGCAGGTCCTGGGGGGGGACCCTCTGCTCCCTGGGGGGACCGCTGAGAGCAGCAGGGCGACAGGAGCTCACTGGAAGCAGCCCGAGTGGATTCGTTAGCTGGGAGGGCTGCTCTGCCAGCCCAAACAGAATCAATATCCTGAGAGCTTCTCATCTCGGGGGATCAGAGGGGCTGGCGGCAGCTCTCGGTGTGCTGGGGCCACCACGACTGGTAGCTGAGGAGCTGCTCTGGACAAGGGCTCCCTCAGGAGCCCTCCTTTCTCCAGGCTGCTCCTCTGATCCTGCCCCTACCCCCCCCTCTGCCCCAGCACCCCAAGCTGTCTGGGGTCTCAGTGGGGTTGGGAGATGCTGCTCACCCCCTGCACCGGCGGGTTCTCCTCTCCTGGGGCAGAGGCACCCATCGCTCTGTAGGATGTCAGCTCAACAGAGCCTTCCTCATCGGTGGCCACGGACCCCACCTTGGAGCCAGGGCTGCTGCAAAGACCCTCCTGGAAGCCCAGGAGCACTGATGTCTCCTCTGTCGAGGACACAGACCCCTCCGAGCACCACGTGCACCAGCAGAGGGGCCCTCAGCACTCAGCCTGGTGCTGGAAACTGGGGTGGCCCTAGGGGGGAGGCACTCAGAGAGCAACCAGGCAGGACCTGAGCTCAGCTCTCCGCTGGCCATGGACAGACCGAGTGCACAGAGCCCTCCAGGTGAGGAGGTGGGCTTGAGCAACCCACAGACAGGCTGGGGGGCAGAGCCATCACCCCCCAGGTGGCTACCAACCAGCCAGAGCTGAAGGTCTGAGCCCTGTCTCTCAAGAGCTGGCCCCATCCTCACCCACCTGAGCCCAGTGCCAGCATCTCCTGTCCCTCAGGCTCCTGCTGAGTGGGTCCAGCTCTGGGCTGGGTGGTTGGAGCTGCTGGAAATACTCGTAGAGCTTGTGTGTCCACTGGCCCAGCGACCTGATGTGCAGCCAGAGGGTGTCTGCGGGATGAGGTGCAGCAGTGGGTGAGCACCCACTGCGTTAGGAACAGCCCCACGGCCCCAGCCCCACACAGCTCCGGCCTCGGGGAGCCAGCAGCACCCCCAGTGACTGGGCAGACTGGGTGCTCATGGCTTGGTGGTGAGCACAACCCTCAGAGGAGATCCAACCATGCAGATGGGGCTCAGGAGATGTAAACGTCATCCTGGTGATGCCAGAGGGCAACCCAGTGATGCCAACACCATCCCAGTGATACCAAACTCATCCCAGTAATGGAAGGCACCATCCCAGTGATGCCAAACCCATCCCAATGATAGAAAGCACCATCTCAGTGATGCCAGACACCATCCCAGTGATTCCAGACACCATCCCACTGATGGAAGACGTCATCCCAATGATAGAAGGCACCATCCCAGTGATGCCAAACCCATCCCAGTAACAGAAGACACCATCCCAGTGATTCCAGACACCATCCCAGTAATGGAAGGCACCATCCCAGTGATTCCAGACACCATCCCAGTGACAGAAGGCACCATCCCAGTGATGCCAAACCCATCCCAGTAACAGAAGACACCATCCCAGTGATTCCAGACACCATCCCAGTGATGGAAGGCACCTTCCCAGTGATGCCAGACCCATCCCAGTGACAGAAGACACCATCCCAGTGATGCCAAACCCATCCCAGTAACAGAAGACACCATCCCAGTGATTCCAGACACCATCCCAGTAATGGAAGGCACCATCCCAGTCATGCCAACCCCATCCCAATGATGCCAGACACCATCCCAGTGATGGAAGGCACCATCCCAGTGATGCCAGCCATCCCTGGTGATGCCAGCCGAGGCAGGAGTGGCATCACCTTGCTGCTCGGGCGCGCTGCTGATGCTGAAGGGGTGCCACTCGTAGGTGGCGATGGCGGGGACGTTGAGGTAGATGTAGTCTCCAGGCTGGTAGCGGAAGCCCTGTGGCCTCTCGATGACGAGGTGGGTCACCTGCAGGAGAAGGAGACCGGAGAAGCTGGGAGTTCAGGCTCTCAGGAACCAGCGGGGAGGCAGGAAGGGGCACGGAGACCCCCGCGGGCACAGATCTCGGAGGGCAGCAGGTTGGCCTCTACGATGCGCAGCCCCCCGGGGCGGCGCCAGGCCAAGCCCAGGGTCTTCTCCAGCGCGAAGAGGCAGCCAGGGACCACAAACCACTTCCAGAAGTGGGGACCGTGGAGGAGGAGGAGGGTCCAGATGGAGATGTAGGACAGGTGGGTCCAGTAGAAGAGCTGAGGGTGGGAGGCAGGGGGCACAGCAGCATAAACCAGCAGCAGAGGAGCCAACCCTCACGGCGAGGCTGTGCCAGGCCCCCCCTCCGACCCAAAGGAAGAGGAAAAGCACAGCACCCCCCAAACCCTGCAGCTCTGGGGGACATGGAGGTGCCCGAGGGAGGTATCTGGGGGCTCATGGTCGCTTCCCCTGCCCCTGGGGCAGCACCCAGGGGGTGGGACCCACCTCGAAGTGGCCGCTGCGCCGGACGCAGGGGCTGGAGAAGAGGGTCACGGCGAGCAGCAGCCCCTGCAGCGCCAGCCCTGTCTGCGAGGCGCTGCCACCCAGGCCGCCCGCTCCAGGATGGGCTGACAGCAGGTACTCAGCCAGGGCAGGGTGCCCGTCCCGCTGGGACAACCTGCCTGGGCACACAACCAGGTCAGGATGGGCCACGGGGCACCACCGGCACCCACCCGTGCTGCACCCACATCCCCTGAGCCCACCCTGCTGCTGCCAGTGGGTCTGAGGGGCAGAGGCTGAGGGAGCTGGGGGTGCTCAGCCTGAAGGGGAGGCTGAGGGGAGCCCTCACTGCTCTCCCCTCGGTCCTGCTGTTCCCTGCCCTTGGGAGCAGCCTTCCCCAGCCCTCTGCCAGCCCCTGCCAGGGGTGGTGATGATGCAGGAGGGTGGGCACTGGGGCACCCCCGCTGCGGGGTGAAGGGCAAGGGAGCCCAGCCTCCACTCGGGAGCCCTGCGCTGCCCAGCAGAGAGACCACTAGAGGGGGATCACAGACTGCACAGACTCTGCGGCACCGAAGGAGCCCTCCTGCAGCAGCCTTCCAGCTCCCCTGTTCATCGGCACCCCCTGCCCAGGCTTGGGATGCCCGTTCCCTAGGGCATGAGCAATGCCCTGAGGCCATAGGCAACCCTTCCCTGGGGCATCTGCAGCTCCCTGGGGACGAGAGCATCACCCTAGGGGGTGAGCATCCCTTCCTGGAGACAGCTGCATCCTGCTCCAGCGCATCTGCATGGCTCCTGGGGCACCCAAATCCCTTCCTTGGGGCATCTGCATCCCACTCCAGGGCATCTGCATTGCTTTTGGGGTAGCCATGCCCCTTCCCCAGGGATCTGCATCCCACCCCCAGGACATCTGCATCACTCCCGGGGCATCCACATCCCTTCCCTGCGGCCTCTCCATCTCACTGGGGACAAGAGCATCACCCTAGGGTGTGAGCATCCTTTCCTGGAGACATCTGCATCCCAGTCCAGGGCATCTGCATCACTCCTGGAGCATCCACATCCCTTCCCTGGGGTGCCTGCATCCCTCTGGGACCCAACCATCCCTGCATGGGTCTCAGTCCCAGCCCCTGCAGCCTTTCACCCCAAGGACTGGGACGATTCATGGGTGACACCCCCTGCACTGAGGGGACTGGGGGAAGAGGAACCTGCCCAGGAGCTGCTACTCACTGAAGTTGGCGACGTGGGCACCCGTGTGGGCAGCTGCCAGCACCAGCACCACGTACCCCACCAGCTGGTGGAAAACAACGTGCTGGTCCAGGGGCAAAACCTCGGCCATGGGGGTGGCCCGCAGCCAGGTCAGGCACCGCCGCAGCATCAGCACCTCGAGAGAGGGGAATGGGAGATGACGGGGACAGATGGAGGTGGCGGGGGCAATCAGGGGTGCTGGGGGCCAAATGGAGATGCTGGGGGGCAAGCAGAGATGCCAGAGGACAACCTGAGATGATGCAGGGGCTCAGCCTGGCTCTGGTCCCTCACCCCCTCCCCGTCCCCGAGCCCAGCACCCTTTGGCCCCCGGCACTCACTGCGAGGAAGGCGCAGTTGAAGTTGAGGCATTGCCCACAGCCCCGGGCTACCAGCAGCCAGATGCCCAGGCCAGCGTGCCACAGGGCTGCCAGGGTGAAGAGCAGGATGTTGAGGGCAGCGTAGCCCCCCAGGAAGGTGAGGTTGCCACGCTGGTTGTGCCAGTAGGCTCGGGTCAGGTACCGTGGCCGGTGGCTCCTCTCGGCAGGTGGAGGGGGCTGCAGCCAGCTCACTGCACTGGGAGCAAAGCCACCCCTTGGTCCTCGGAGGGGGAAAGAGGGGCCCTGCACCCAGGCTGGCAGCCAGCTCTGTGGCCAAGCCCTGCTCCCAGGGTGGCAGCATCCCGGCACCCATCCCTGTGTCTGAGCCATTCACCCATCCCAACGCCACCTTGACACCCATCCCAGCACCCATCCCACCACCATCCCTCCACCCACCCCAACACCATCCCAGCACCCCAGCCACCCCCCAGCTTGGCACCACAAGGCACCCGAGTGGCTCCCAGTGCTTCCCGAGCAGCTGGAGGTCTGGATCACCCGTGACAGCAGGAATCCCACAACCTCTCTTCCAGGCAGGAGGGGAAAAGGGAACCCCCAGCCCCACGGAGCTGCCGGAGGGACCCTTCACCACAGCTACCTGATGGTCAGGTTCTCCATGACCTCTGGGAAAGCCTGCAGCTCCTCCCGGAGCTCCTCGAAGGTGATGGAGCCGCTGTGGTCCTTGTCAGCAGCATCCAAGAGGGCCGAGACGAGGTCAGCCAGGCGCTCCTCGGGCAGGGCGAGGGAGCTCTCCCGCAGGCAGCACCGCAGCACCACGCGCAGCTCGTCGGCGTCGATGGAGCCGCTGCCTGTCGGGGGGCAAGAAGACGTTGGGCAGTGTCATTGTTGGCCCAGAGGGTGGGGAAAGCTGGGCTCAGGGTGCTCAGAGAGGCGGGAGAAGCCCCATCCCTGGTACCATCCCAGGGCAGGTTGGCCCCTGGGGCTCTGAGCACCCTGCTCTGGGTGGGGATGGCCCTGCTCAGGGCAGGGGGTGGCACTGGAGGGGCTGGGAAGGTCCCCTTGGCCCAACCCAGGCTGTGATTCCATGATAAAACAGCAAACTCGTGGATTGAAGAGCAAGAGGGGACCTCGTGGGCAGCTTCCCTGCTGCTGGAGCTCAGCACCAGCAGAGCACTGCAGACCCTTATCTGGCAGCCAGGCAGGAGGGCAAAGCAGGGCAGCAGCAGGAACAGCAGCTCAAGAGGATTCCAGCCCTGGCAGGGGCTGGCAGAGGGCTGGGGAAGGCTGTTACCAAGGGCAGGGAACGACAGGACGAGGGGTCCTGGGTTGGAGCTGGAGAAGGGCAGAGGGAGGCTGCCCAGGAGGACAGAGCTGTTGCCTCTGAGGCTGGGGGATCCCTGGCCCAGGCTGCCCAGAGAGGGGCTGGAGGCCCCATCCCTGGAGCCACTCAAGCTCAGGCTGGCTGGGGCTCTGGGCACCCTGGGCTGGGGACTGCTGGCCCTGCCTGCTGCAGGGGGTTGCACTGGGTGCCCTGTGGAGGGCCCTGCCAGCCCACCCCAGCCTGTGCTCCTGTGACTCTGGGAGCTTTGCCGCTGTCATCTCCAGCTTCCCAGGCGATGGAAGGGCAAGGACCTGCTGGCACTCAGAGCCAGCAGCGGCATCGAGGTCGATCAGCTGGCTGAAGCAGAGGATTCTCCTCTCCATGGCCAAGGGGTGAAGGGGTGAAGCCCTGCGGAGTGGCTGCTCAGTCGCTGCTTTTCAATGGCTTTGAGTGACCTCAGGATGGAGGCAGAGGTGCCGGAGCAGTGAAGGTCCCTTCAGCCGCGGAGACCCACGGGCTCCATCAGCCAAGGAGGCTGCTCAGATGCCCAGAGGAGAGCCCTGCTGCTCTGCTCACAACAGCTCTGCTCCACGAAGACAACCCACCACCCTGGTTCCATCCCCTTACCGTCCACATCGTAAACCTGGAAGAGGAAGCTCAGCTTGTCCAGCTGGGTCCCGTGCACCAGCGGGCTCAGGGCTCTCAGCAGCTCCTCCAGGCTAATGGTCCCGCTGCCGTCGGAGTCGAACAGGGCGAAGAACCTCTCTGCAAAGAAGGACTGAGGGGAGGGGGACAGACGGGGTGGGATCCTCTCCACCCACCAAAACCTGCTGCCACAAGGAAGGGGCTCACCAGCGGCACCGGGAGTTGCCCAGCAGAAGACAGGGGGACAACCCAAAGGGAGGAGGGAGGAGGGAAGGCTGCTCTTTGCTGCCCAGGGAAGGGAGGGAGCCCTGGGGACATGGGATGGGACGGGACGGGATGGGATAGGATGGGAGCACCTGGGAGAGAATATTGACTGGGAATAACCAAGCACATTCAAAGAGAGGGCATGGATAGAGAGGGCATGGATGGAGAGGACACGGATGGATGGAGAGGGCATGGATGGAGAGGGCATGGATGGAGAGAGAGGGTATGGATGGAGAGAGAGGGCATGGATGGATGGAGAGGGCATGGATGGAGAGGGCACGGATGGAGACATCTTTTCTGCACTGCAGATGGTTAATAACCCTCGATTCCCTCTCCTGAGGAACCAGAGCCCTCCTCCAGTCCTCTCTCCTGCTCTCCCACCTCCTATTTGTGAGCTTAGTTGTCTCCAAGTGCAGCAGGAGACCCCAGCTCAGTGTCTGGAGGAAGGGTCCCCACGGCAGCTCTCACCTCCTTCACCTGCAGAGCGGTTTTGAACTCTTCCAGGTTGATTTCTTTGTCCTCCCCCGCGATGCTCACGAACTGCTTGGTCACCCAGCGCAGCCACTCGGCATCTTGGGCTGCAGTCATGGTGCAGGGACCTGCGGGAGGGCGCAGGGTGGGCAGCAGCCCCTACCGACCCCCTTTAACCTGCAAGATCTTTGGCATCACCCAAGGATTCTCTTTTGCTGTCAACAGGGTCTCCCTTCCCACGGGCTTCCCCCCTCACACAAACTAGGAAGGGATGGAAAAGTTTATCAGGTCCAACTGCTCCTCCAGCTCTGCCAGGGCCCCCCTGACCCCTGGCCCTCACCCTACAGCTCTGCAACCCCTCCAGGGATGGGGACTCCCCCACTGCCCTGGGCAGCCTGGGCCGGGGGACTCCTTGTGGGGCAGAAACTGCTTCTCAGGGCCAACCTCACCCTCCCCTGGGGCAGCTGGAGGATGGTTCCTCCCATCAGCTTCTCCCCTCCTGGGAACAGAGCTCGTGGCTCAGAAGGAAGGGAGGAGAGCTCCTGCTTCACTCCCAGCAAACCTGTGCCATCCCCTTCTCTTTCATCTCCTGCTCTCCAGCCTCCACAGCTCGTCCATCAGGTTAACCAGGATCTCTGGGTGCAGCTCCCCAGGCTGCCAGGTCCCTTTATCCCCCCGAGTGTGAGCAGCATCCAGCAACCCAACGAGTTCCCCAGCCTGCGCTCAGCCAGGAGGAACCTTTCGTACACCCACACCTTAACCCTAGCCATCCCTGACTTTTGAGAGCCCAGCTTTGCAGACTGAGCCGTTCCCAGAGCCTTTCAGCTCCCAGCAACAGGAGGTGCCAAGCTGGCAGCAGCAGGATGCTGCTTTGCAAACAAAACCCGAACAAGGAGAGGGGAAAGTTCACTCCCTGCAGCCACCCGGCTGCTCCTTTCCTCCATCCTCCTGCTCCATCCCACCTGCTCCCTGCACTCCTGCTTCCCGATCTCCTTCTCCAGCCCTCTGCACTCTTCCAGACCCCTCCTGCCTCTCAGCCCTGCCGGCAGCTGCCAACAGAGTGCAAAATCACCTCCAGCTCTCCTTACCCTGGGAAACCAGGAGCAAACCATCGAGGAGCCCAGTTACCACTGAGCCAGCCTGTAGGGCCCCCACCCCATCCTGTTCTCCTCACCATGGGCTCCAGGACAATCAGGGGATCACTGAGGTTGGAAGAGACCTCCCAGCTCATCCAGTCCAACCAGCATCCCAACCCTACCCTGCCCAGTAAACGCTGACCCCCAGGGCCACAGCTGCTCGGTGTTTGAACCCCTCCAGGGATGGCGACTCCCTGCATCCCTGGGCAGCTGGTTCCAACTCCTGAGCACTCTGTCAGGGGAGAGATTGCTCCTGGTGCCCAACCTCACTCTCCCCTGGCACAGCCATGGCTGGTGACTGGGAAGAAGAGACCGACCCCCAGCTCTCTCCCCCCTCCTGTCAGGTAAAGAGCAGTAAGGCCTCCCCTCAGCCTCCTCTGCTCCAGGGAACAGGCAGGGATGGAGCAGGTTGGGGTGATGCCGTGGGGAAGAGGCACAGACCCCTGCCCACAGGCAGGGACAGCCCTCTTGAGTCTTCTCCTGCTCCGGTTTAGTGCCTCTCCCACCTCACAGCCAGCACCCACCCGGGTCCCCAGCCTGGGTCCTTCTGCTGCCGGGTAGAAGCTGGTTCATGGCAGCGGCTCTAGGTTGCTCCTTCAACGCCCTTTATGTTGCCTCCCCTCGGGAAGCTGAGCCCTGCCAACCCTCCAACAAAGGGCCGGTGTTCGCCCACCGCTTGGCTCCTCACTCGCTGGCCCTCAGGAACACAGGGGCCAGTGGCTTCTGCAGAGCACGGCCTCTCTTCCTCGCTATCCGCATCCCAAGGGTGCAGCGAGCTCGGCTGGGGAGGAGGTTGCCATGGGGATGTCAGGAGCAGAGAGCAGGTGGTGAAGCATCGCCGAGTTCCCAGCGATGGGTGCTGCAGGCACTGAGCAAGGGAGGAGCAGGGAGCTGCTCTGCAGGTTGTGTGGCAGAGTCTCCCTTCACTGCAGCCGATTCCAGCTGGGGAGCATCCCTGGACCTGTTCTCCCGGGGGCTGCGGAGAGCTCTGGGCACAGGTCAGCCCTGGGGAGGCTGTACCTTGAGAACCAGGGGTGGTTGGGGCACTGCATTAGAGGAGGGGCTGGTGAGGGGCTTGGAGAACAGAGCTATGGGGAGAGGCTGTGGGAGCCGGGGCTGTTCAGCCTGGAGAAGAGGAGGCTGCGGGGAGACCGGTCCTACGAGCTCTCCCAAAGCCTTTCCCAACCCCATTCCTTTCTAAACTGCAAGGAGCTGGGGTTGTGTGAAGGTGCTGTTCTGAGGGGCTGCTGCTCTTCCTCCTGGCAGCTTACACCCACTTTATCAACAAGAAGAAGCGTTTAAGGCAGCTAGGACAGGGCTCTGGGCAACCTGCTCCAGTGAGTGACCTCATGGGCAACCTGCTCGGGTGAGTGGCTTCACGGGCAGGGGATGTGATGGGGTGAGCTCTGAGCTCTCTCCCAAACCCAACCCATTCCAAGACTCGAACTGCCCAGTCCCAATCCAGACCAATTCCCTTTAGAACCAGCAGTCCAAGGCCTCGAAAGTGGTCGCCAGGGGAAGGAGAGAGCTCTGGGTTCGTGCTGGATCCTACAGAGAGCCCCTGATTCGGGGAGTGCTCCCACCGGGCCAGCAGGCTGCAGATGTCAGCCTGGGTGGGTGCTGGCTGTGAGGTGGGAGAGGCACTAAACCGGA
This sequence comes from Upupa epops, assembly GCA_013397515.1. Classification (NCBI taxonomy): domain Eukaryota; kingdom Metazoa; phylum Chordata; class Aves; order Bucerotiformes; family Upupidae; genus Upupa; species Upupa epops. Next base: position 18,598 of record VZRI01010008.1, read on the forward strand.
GCAGGAGAAGACTCAAGAGGGCTGTCCCTGCCTGTGGGCAGGGGTCTGTGCCTCTTCCCCACGGCATCACCCCAACCTGCTCCATCCCTGCCTGTTCCCTGGAGCAGAGGAGGCTGAGGGGAGGCCTTACTGCTCTTCACCTGACAGGAGGGGGGAGAGAGCTGGGGGTCAGACCTTCAGTTTGCTAACAGGGCCCAATAAATGGGTGGCCAGGCTGCTGGGGAAAGGACAGAGCACTGCATTCAGGCTGTGCACGGGCTGGGATAGAGGGGCATTCACCTCGGCGGGAGCTGGCGGAGAGGTCAGGTCTAATTTCAGTCCTTGTCTTCAATTCCTCGTGTAGGGGTCTGAAAATAAACTCGAGGAGTCGACCACACGAGAAAGCTCTTCTGTTCCCTCTGCCCGCACAGGGCTCCCCAAGACGACCACAACCCCAGAGGCTTTTTGCACCAGGCTGGAACGTGGGGAGCTCACGCGAAGCATCGAGGTCCACAGAAGCCTGGAGGGGAGGGAGCCCAGGGCAGGCTGTGCTCACTGAAGTCTTGAATTCAGATGATTTGAGAGTCAGTTATCCAGCTGCAGGTCTTCAGGGGATGGGGTGAGCCCTAAGTCAGTCCTACAGACACACTCTGTGGCCTTGGAATCAGCTGGAGAGCTGAGCATGAGAAGCAGATCCTGATGGCAGGGCAATGGCTGGCGAGGGGCAACGCGTTCAGCACAGCCTGTCACCTCCTCATTCCGCAGGCGATCAGCTAGGGCTGGCCTGAGGGCTCAAAGGAAGCAAAGGAGGGCAAGAGGATACCCAGAAAAGACAGNGGGAGAAGAGGAGGCTGAGGGGGGACCTCATTCCTGTCTCTAGATCTGTGAGGGGTGGGTGTCAGGAGGATGGAGCCAGGCTCTGCTCAAGGGCATCTGGGGACAGGACAAGGGGCACTGGGTGCCAGCTGGAGCAGAGGAGGTTCCCTCTCAATCTCAGCAGGACCTTCTTCCCAGGGAGGGTCCTGGAGCCCTGGACCAGGCTGCCCAGGGGGCTGTGGAGTCTCCTTCTCTGCAGACGTTCCAGCCCCGCCTGGCTGTGTTCCTGTGCCACTGGGTCTGGGGGATCCTGCTGTGGCAGGGGGACTGGACTGGGTGATCTTTCCAGCTCCCTTCCCATCCCTAAGGATTCTAGGATCCCAATGGAGAGGATCCACCTCCAACCCCTCATTTCCTTCAAAGCAATCAGATCTGGGGTGTTTCAGCCAGAAGGAGGGTGTCTGTGGCTTTGCCTCCCATCAGGACATTTCCTTTCCATGAACAACTCCTGTTCCATCTTCAGGGCCTTCATTCTGCTCTAATTTTTCCCTGGAAGTGGAAATTGTAAAGGATTTTTCTATTAAAAGCAGGGAAAGCTCTTCATCTGAAGAGGAAAGCTGGACTCACCCCGGATCAGCTGCCCGACGCAGCGCTGGCTCCTGTTGCTTCCCAGAGCTGGGATCCTCAGGTAGCGATGGGGTCCGGTGGGGATGATCTCACTCGGGATCCGGTACCACAGGAGGGTTTGAGCTTTAAGTGAAGCCACCCTGCTGCAGCTTTTGCTGTCAACTGTGAAGGGAGCAGCTGCTGGTGACACTGCTGCCACGGCCAGACAGCTTTGGGAGGGTGATGGGTCCCCCCCTCAGGGATCTGAAACGAGGGAGTGAGGCTGTGGTGGAGACAGGCAGGGAACTCTGTTGTTGACTGAGCTTCCCTGGGCTGCTCCTCGGGTCCTGGGGTCAGTGTGGGGCTGTCATCCCCAGGAGGA
>VZRI01010009.1:0-22722 GCA_013397515.1 Upupa epops
CCCAATATTTACATCAACCTCACAAAGTGTAATGGAGATTCAACAAAAATACCAGTCAAAACCACCATCTGCCTTGGTTGAAAGACTTAGGATGAAAAATACTCAGCCTCAACACTGGAGGCAACTCCTTCACATCTGCAAAGACTTTCCTGGTCACTGCTTCCTATAGGAAAGGGCAGGATTTGCTGCCCTCCTGTGAAGAGGTGTCCCAGGGCATTGCCAGGGAGGGCAGTCTGGAGGCAGAGCAGACAAAATGCACCATTGCATCACTCATCAACTCTGTGTCAAAGCCCAGAGGAAACAGCTTTCAGTACAAGTCTGTGATGAAGTGGCAATCTCACCACATCTATGAGCAAGGTCTGCACCACATTTATCTCAGCGAGAACTGGGAGCCTCTGGTAATTTTGCTTAATGTTTTATATGAGGTTCTGAATTTACAAGAGATTCAGTCTGGGTATCTGGCCAGAAAGTGAAACACTGGCATCAGAGTCTGCATGTTGTGCGGTGGTGTGACAAGCTCTATGGCATCTCCTTGGACTGGTAATTCTGGTACCCAACAGGGTGTTGAATGTGGAGTTGTCTAAAAGGTTTCAGTTCTCTGTCTAGCATTACTCCCTCCTGCAGAGCTGGAAATTGCTGTGAATTTCATTTTGTTTTGAAAGAAGGCAGCTTTTGACTAGTTTCCTTCAGCCTCCAGCTGCTGCGCTTATGGCTCATGACTTCTGCAGGCTCATGGCACCAACCATAGGACCTGCCAAGGCTTGGTGAGTCCAATCCCCAACCTGCCCAAACCCAGTCTTGAAAGGAGAGACTCAGGGCAGAGCGAGGGGCAGGAAGGCCTCTTGCAGTGGACTCCCAGCTGCTGCTCTCCCAGTGTTTCGCCTGCACTTGAGGTTCTGCTCTTCATCTTGTTCATAAAACTGATGCTAGACAGGACACTTGGCTCAGTTCAAGCATGACCCACAGCCATAAATCTGCACCACTCCCCCTACTCACGCCCCCACAGAGCTGCTGTCACTGCCCATTCTGAGTTGAAAAACCAAACATGACATTTCCCAGGTGCAGATGTGTTTGTCTCGCCTCCTTTCCAGACTTCCTTGTCTTCTCTCTTTTTGAAGAAAAAGAAATTAGCAGGCTCTCTCCTCCTGGCTGGGCCAGAAGACTGCTCTGACACACAAGGACATGGCTGGCTGTGGCATTTCAACCATCCCATCCATTGTCTAGGCTAAGAAGCAAGGATGGAAGTTTGGCCTTTCCCCAGGAGGACTCAAGAGGAGAAACCTTTTCCCTATCCCAGCACTGAGGTGGAGGGGAGGATAGGAAAAGTTTCCTGGTGCTCACTGACTGCAAGAAAATCTTAATGGGACAGAGAAATGCATTATGAGAGGAGTAGAGTGGGGACAAGGCGAGACGTGGTGGGAAGCTGATCTTGTGGCAAGACTGAACAGAGCTCCAGTGCTCCTGTCCTTCTGGCATGGATCCCACACAGACACTAATGCAGTCTCTGCTACACAGCCCCACGAGTGGTTGCTCTTGAGGGAGATAATGTGCTGTGGCCAGCAGAAGAAGGAGACCCTACAGCCCCTTCTGACTGCTACAAAAGGGTACCCAAAATGCAGCAAAACTAAGGATCAAGTTTTGGTGTTCTAGATGCTCCCAATCACTTGTAAGTCCCTATCCCATAGCAGTTAACTCATATAAAGGACTCAAAAATGTCCCACTGTGTGACAGCAAAAGCCATTGAACTACAAAGACGCTACTAAAGCTGGTTTCATAGATGCCATGTTTGGTTCAGAAACTCCTAAACTTCAGAGAACACACCAGACAGCACCTGCCACATGGTTGTCCCATACTCAAATATCTACCAAGGGGGATGATGCTGCTTGGTTTGGAAACTAGATCCTGTGTCAGTCTGGATCTTCTGACCAATATGACCAAGCTAAGGGCTGGTTACCTAGCCCAAAGCTGGGATTCATCCTCACTTTCTGCTGGCATTTTAACTGAGGTCCATTTTAGGTGCTGGGAAGTTCTGGCCTTCATTAGCAGCGACTGAGGAAACCATTCCTAATAGGAAATTCAGAGTGCCATGGAAATACCTTCCCAGTTCCCAACCAGTATGTCTGTGGTTCTGCAGTCACACCACAGATCCTGGATAGCAGCAGTTGTTTAAATTAGGGTTACCTGGGTATGCTAGACCTGGTCAATACACCACTACGAGCCTTCTCAAAGACCATAAGATAAGGGCTCCCAACTGCAGCCTGGGCAGTGCAGAGGAAACAGGTACAAGTTGCCCCAGTAGAAGCTCAGATTGTGAATGAGGAATAGTAAAAGAGCAGTTAAACACTGGAAAGGGCTGCTTAGGGAAGTGGTGGAGACCTCATCCCTGGAGGTGTTCAAAAGGTGAGTGGATGTGGCACTTCAGGATGTGGTCTAGTGGTCATGGAAGAGTTGGGTGGGACTTAATGATCTCAAAGGTCCTTTCTAACCTTGATGATTTCGTGACTCTGGTCTTGGGTTAAGTCAGCAGGACTGAACAAGTACATGCTGGAGTGGTGCACGTGCATTGGACTCTGTGTGGCCATGTGTCCCCTAATCAGCTTGCAGGGACAGAAGCATTTGCAGACCCTGCTAGGTTGGCAGCCCCTTGTGACTTTTATAGCTCATTCTCTGCTCAAGTGCCAGATCTTCTTCTATCTGTGTTGTGTGGAGATGAGTCCTAGTTCTGCAGCGGGTGCCAGGAGACTCCTCTTCAGATTGCACAGTGATAAGAGGTGACTGCATCTCTTTATGACATTGCTTAATGGTCTGATGACATTTTTACGAATGAAGTCCCAAGATTATTAGACTTGTTGATCCTTCAGAGATGCCAAGCCTCTCCCCTGACAAACCCCACTCACATTCTTCTCAGTAGATGAAATCTCTGCAGTACATTTTGCCTTCCTGCCCTCCACTAAAACCATCCTCTGCTTCTGATTAGCCTGAAGGCAGATGTGGAATGACCTCAGTGTATGCTTTTGGAGAGAAACTTTGGCTTCTTCCACATAGGATGGGAGCGTCACAAATTGGAGGTGTCCATGGCACCCAAGCTGGGATGGGATAGCTGCATACGTTGCAGTATGGGCTGATGTTTGATGAAGGTTAGGAGAGGGGTGTGCACACAAAGGCAGTGCAGCGTGTGGCTTCACAAGAGTCAGTCCTCCCTCCTTCATGGATAAGATGGCTTTGAAAGAACGAGTTAAGTGTGCCAGGGTATATGAAGACTTTGTGAGGGGCTTTTCTAAAATCCCTCACAAGAGGCTGTTAAGGAAACCTGGTAACCAGAGCATAAGAGGCAAATTCCCATCTTAAACCCAGTCTCGGGTAGCGGAGACAAAGAGCATGAACCCTGTAAGCCTTGGCATGCGGGAGGTGAGCAGCGCCCAGGGCACCACCATAATTAAAAATAATAACAGTGAGCACTTTCAAAGCACTTAGTAAACATGATTAACTAATTAGTCAACTCTTTACTAATTAACCAGTCACAGGACTGGTGTTGCTCAATATGTTTAATGATCCGGAGAGCAGTTGAATAGCTGGAGGCAACGTTTGCAGAGGACTCAAGAGCTGAGAGCTGCACTGGGAATTGCCAGGGAAGCTGAGATGAGTTCACAGCAGGAACTGGGTTCCCACAGGAGGGAACACTCACCCTGACCATGGGGCTGGACCTGCTGATCCTACTAAAGACAGAGCTCTCATCCTCCTCTTTTCCCAAAAATCTTGTCCACACCTCTCACCTTCCTCTCAGCACAGGGGACTTGCCAGTGGTTAGAGTTTAGAGCTGTTCAGGTACAGTGAGATGCAAGTGGAAATGTCCAGATGTACCTGCAGGCTGGGATGAGGCTGAACTGCATGTGAATCCCTTAAACAGCCATGCACCTCAAGATGCCCCAGCACAGTGACACTGAGTCTCCTTTTTCTTCCCTTCCAGTAAATCAAGAAATGGACTTATAATAGCACAGGATTGGAGAAAAGAGAAGTAGGATCAGAGAGCCTCTTTGGTTGCCATTGCAGTGCTTATTGTTTGGATTCCTCCCAGTGCCTCAGTTTCCCCAGGGCAGGTGCTGTGTCACACCAGATGTCCTGTTCACTATCCTGGCAGCAAATTTGGTTTATAAATAGGGCTGCACTTGGAAGCTTCCAAAAATTGAGTGAAAACCATCTCCCCACAAGATGGTTTTAACCCTACTGCTCATGATTGCCCTTCACCTGTCTCACTCTGCCTGAGCCCCTGTCTTCTGCCTGCACATATTGTTCTCCAAGATGCTTCTAGTGGCACCAGGCTGTCTCTGTTGCCTATAACAGGTGTTACACCTCAGGGAAAGCTGCTCCTGGCTGGCAGCTCCAGCACATCCCAGAGTCCTGCAGGGCAGCTTCACACCTCTGCAGTTGTCCTGGCAATGAATGACAACTTTAGCCTCAGTTCACATATTTCCTAGCTGTAATTTGGGCACTTACTGTCTAGGAGTCTCTGAATCCCAGATGCTGTGTAATTCAGCCCTGGAGAAGATCTGACTGGCTGTGCCTGTAGCTCTTACTAAAACATCCTGTGCTGCCAGGACTGAGGGAACACCAGGGTGTTGAGCAGGGCTGAACCATCATTCTCTCAATGCCTTTATTCCTTGAGTAGCTGGGAAGTTCTGAGCAAACTGGGACCTGCAAACCTGTGGCACCCACATACTTCACCCAGAGCTGATAGGATCACAGAGCCAGGTAGTTTTCAGTAGTGCTCCAGGCTCCTACAGCACACTTGCAGGGAATACCAACCGATGGAGAAAGTCTGACGTTGGGGCTGTTCACCTGGAGCTCTGCTGGCTGGGTGGACTTTTCCCATCATACAACCCCAGGACAGGGAAGAGAGAGGATTGGGACAGAACCTGGAACCTCTACATGATGTGATGGTTCTGGATGCTCTGCTCATGGTGATGAAGCATCTACCCTTGCTAGAGAGAGTGCTTGGAGAAAGCATCCTCTGCATTTTCACAGAATTGCTGAATGGTGGGGGTTGGAAGGGACCTCTGGTGATATCTAGTCCAACCCCTCTGCTAGAGCAGCATCATCTAGATGAGATCCCACAGGAACACATCCAGGCGGGTTTTGAATGTCTGCAGAAAGAGACTTCACAACCTCTCTGGGCAGCCTGTTCCAGGGCTCTGTCACCCTCACCACAAAAAAGCTTTGTCCTAATTGGCCCCTGGACCTTGTGGATGAAGACCCACCACTGGGCAAGCGGCTCCCAGCTGAATTACCAGCTTGTGGTTGTGGTAGTGAGAGTTTCCAACTGCAAACACTTGATTCTGCAGTTACCAAGAGAGAAATAAAGAGAATTCTCCCATGCAGAACAGTGTTTCGAGGTCAATAGAGAAAACCCTGTGGCCTGAATACCCAATCTGGGGAAACTGGGGAGCCTGGCAGGGAGGCTCAGGGTCTGGGTGTCTGCGTTGCCACACTTGTAGCCAGGTTACCATGGCTCATCCGCAGTGCATCCACACCCCGGGGGGCTGCTTCTTGCCTCCATTCAACGGGCTCTGCTCTTCCAGCATTGAGACGGACAGTTGATTTGCAGAAGAAAAGCGAGTCCTTAGTGGTCCTGTCATGTCATCGCCCCGGGGGTTCACAAAGGACTGTGGGTGCAGCCCAGAAAGGGGTTTCCTGCTCTGCCCCACAGCCCCTGGCATGGCCCAGGGCTGCCGGTGGGCACAGTGATGTCTCCCTTCCCTGGGACTAGGTGCTGCACCCAGGGGTGGCCAAGCGTCCCCCACACCTTGGTCAGTGGGTCTCAGACACAGCTCAGTCCCCTGTGTGGCCTCTCTGGCCACAAAGAGGACCTGAAGCACAGCAGTGAGTGGTGGGGACACAGACATGGTCACAATGCCAGTTCACATCACCCCATGCATGGGAGCATCTAGGTGCCCAGGCACAGCGAGCACTGGGACCTCAGTGCCTGCAGAGACAGAAGTCAGCAGCCACTGAAGCAGCCAAAAGGGAGATGGCAACCCCGTTTTGGAAGGTTTCTTCTAAAATGCTTAAGCTAAGATCACAAGCAAGGTACCCAGTGAGGATACTGGGGCCACAGAGGCTGCTCAGTGTTCAGGGGACCCTGGCCACACCATATGCTCATCCTGTGGATAGGAACCCTCCCTCTGCTGTCTTTTGGGGCCCCGACAGGGTTTGCAGTTGCGGGGCTGCTGCTGGGGGAAGGGAGTTGGGTGCTCCATGTCTACCCACCCCCTCCCCTCCTCCCGGGGGATGAGAACTGAAATAAAAGGTCCATTTCTTTAGAAAGCCGGGGCTGACTATGGGAAGGGTCCCTGTATCCATGCAGCTCACCCGGCCTCCCGCTCCCCTGTTTAGTAATCTCACTCCTGGGCCTGAATTCATTCAGACGCTGTGAAGGATTAGCTGACCTTTCTTTCAGAGCTTGGTAAGCTGGGGATGTTAAAGCTTCCCCAAAATTAAACTCTCAGGAGGCTGTTTCTCAGGCTGGGAGCCTGGAGAGCGGCTCAGCGGCCGTGGCGGCTTCCCCGGCATCCTCACCCAGGCAAGAACAGACCGGGGACTGTCCCTTTGTCCCCCTGAAAATGTTCAGATCCACACAGCCCAGCTGCATGGTCCTAGCATGGAGCAAAACCAGCTGGTTTTCTCTCCTATGAGGTAGTTCAGCAGTTTTTCCTCTGGGCCCTACATGAGGTTAAAGCTCCTGCCTTTCTCTGCTACCACAAGAGGATGGGAAAAAGAAATGGGAGCCTGTGAGTCTGGTTGCTCAGGGCAGGGAGGGGGAGTGAAGGCTCTCTGAGAACAAACGATGCTGTCACAGGTAACGGGTGGCTCAAGGCATCAGGGTCTAGCAGCTGTTACCTTTGTGAGTGAGCGTTCACTCTGAAACCTAGCAATGACTTATGGTCTGGGTAGCATTTTGCTGCCTTCGTTCTCAAGCTGGGACTGAGCATGGGGGCTTATTTGAAGCTTCCAAGCACAGACATCATGAAGTGACCTATAGAGTCCTTCTCCCAGAAGTAGAATTAGGCTTAAACGAGGCTACGCTCCCCTAGCCAAGTAAATCGGACTCTCTGAGCTGCTTTTTGCTGCCTGCATGGGACAAGCAAGAAAATTCCTGTCTTTCTCCATACTTTTGCTATTAATTTTCCTCTATCTGTGAATGTTAGAACCAGGAGACTCTACCTGGGCATGAGTAGAATGCCTACCACTGCCAAGGCACAGTTGGTCTCCCTGCAGCCTGGGACAGAGAGCTGGCCCCAGGCACTGGCAAAGGAGATGAAGTGCCTGCTTTTCCCATTTGAGGACACTGAGGAAGCAGCTGGAGCAGCAAGGGAGCTGGCAGGTGCATGGTCCCTGCCCCACTGCCCTGCAAAATGCTGCCAGCTGCCTTTGGAGGACCTTTCTTGCTGATGGAATGGTCTCAAGGACAATCCCATGCCCCAGCAGTGAGGGCAGCCAAACTCCTGGAGGCAGCACCTTCCCGATTTGATTTCAGACTCTCCTGTTCAGGGTTCTGTTGTTGCAAATCAGAGCACAGGAGCAAATTCATTGATGTGAGCGAAGCCCATGAGCAGCCAAGCCTGACCTCCTGCCCAGAGCCAGAGGGGGAGAACAAATTGCACCCAGTTTGAAACTCCATCCAAAGCCCATGGAAACCAGTGGGGAAACTAGAAATCATTTATCCTTCTCCCATTTGTTTTCCCCTTCTATCTCTCTTAAACTGAAGTCGTTGCAGACAGCAAGAAGAAAACAAATGCAAATGCTGCAAGCAGCCCAAAGCAAGCAAACCCACTGCTCTTCTCTCTTCATCCCCTTACACTCGGTTATCCTACAGAAGCCATGAGTGTGGCAAGGAGATGACTTTGTTATCCATTTAAATGACTTGTTTAAAGGGTCAGCCAGCTTCTAACCGGGGCTAATTTTATAGGCACCATAACCTGATGCGAGAAGTGCCTTTTACGACTCTGCACTCCCCCTGTCTCAAGCAGGAGCAGGGGCTGCGGCCGAAGCCCCAGGGAGTTTGTGCAGACCTGCCAGTTCGCTGGTGGAGAACGGCACTGGTAATTCATGAAAATAAAACTGTCGTATGAGATGTAAATTAGATTATTGCTCTGGGGAGATGAGCTGTGCTGCTCACCCGCGGGGCTGCTGCCGTCCAAGAGCATCTGTTGCAGTCGTAGATTCTTCCAGCCCTCTTGGCACTAGTGACCTCTCAAATATTCCAGTGGCAGCTGGAGCACATGCAAACACTCCATGTTCTTTCCGCGGCTGAACAGCAAGTGCTTGAGCTGTGCAAAATTGCTGGCTGGTGGCCCCATTTCCTCTGAGAGTTCAGGGTGGCATCCAGAGGCCCCTGGCTGAAGGTAACGGCGTCCAGACTGTCACCTTGCAGCAGGCGCAGAAGGCTGAGCTCGTCTCAATTCAAGGGTTTGCAGAGTGCGAAGTGCACCCTTGGCACAAATCAGCAATATTAATTGCCCATGAGAGGAAGCGTATAATCAGCCTTCAATGCTGTATAATTACACAGAAATTACTAGAAGAAATTAATTCCAAAAGGTGAACATATGGGCTGCAATGCTGAAGCTGGAGCTGAGTTTTGCCTCTGGTTGCTGCCACTCATAGCTGAGGGCAGAATCTAGGCCAGAAGTGTGTTTTCTAGTTCGTGATTTATTGTACCAAAATGGAGCTGGTAATGAAAACCGTGCTCCACTTAATACGCAGACGACTTCCAACAAAAATGCCAGCAGGAACTCTTTCTTCTCCTTTTTGCATTACAGCTGCCCCTCAGCAGAGGATCTCTGAGCCTGGCTCTCCTGCCGCGGCCATGGGAAGAGGCACCAGCACACCATGAACCCCAACACTTGCTGGCATCAAGCTCAGCAACGGGCACCCCACAGTACCCTGCCAGCCCCCAGCCAGCCTCTCCCCATCTCCCCCATTGTCTCACAGCTTCTCCCACCTGAGCAGGGCAGATTTTTCTCAGAAAGCAAATAAAAAACAGGCTCAGTGACTATTTCCTCACATCGTCTCCAAAGTTCCCTGATGGACTGGCTCTGTCCTGCTGAAGTTGCCCATCTCTGCTGCAGCACTGACCCATTCAACCCTAACGGTGTGGGTGCTGAGCACCTACTAGAGCACCCAAAGCCAATGAACCTGGATGGGATGAGACCTTTTCTCCTTCCTGGTCCAACCTGCTGCTCTCTAGCCTCAAAAACACTATTTTTCTCTTGCATGCAGGGAACAGCAAGACACACTCCCCTCCTCCTCGCTGAGAGGAGGAGGTGGAGAAAGCTTTGAGGAAACCCAACAGCGGTAAAGGGACCCTACAGCCCTTCCAGTCCCCCACCCTTGCAAACATGGGGCAACCTGTGGGAAATGGCTGGGAGATGGCTGAGTGCCACGGCTGAGCCCCTTCGCTGCAAACGGGAATTCATTTGCATGCCAGAGCTGTAGTCGGGTGCTTTACAACACGGTGCAAGCATATAAATGTATTGGAACCTTCAATATCACCCGGCCATCACCCCACAGTGCACTGCCCCTGGAGAAAATCCCTCCAGAGTGGCTCAGTGGAGGAGGGTCTCAAAGAAAAGGTGCCCCAAATGAAACCTCAGGAACAAATTTGCAGAGAGCTGCAATGCACCAGATCCGGGCACAGGACGTATCTGCGGAGGAGCTCCCCCAGCCAAACCCCAGAGTGCCAGCGACAGCAGGAAACTCACGGGCTGTATGACAAGTGGTGTGGTCTCTCCTCAGCTCTTACTGCCTCAATGGGTCCCGGGTGACTCTGCAATCAAGGTCCCATTCAAGCCAGGAAGAGTCGAATCCTAGGGATGTGTGTCAGGCCAGCACTTCTCACTTCTCTTTCAGTCCATGGACACCTATAAATTTTCCAGGGCCAGTAGTACAGGGCCACAGCCACTTCCACAGAGTCCTTAAAAGTAGCTGAGGAGCCTGAGAATTCATTATATTTAGCAATTAACAGTGATGAACCTGAGTTCAAGGACTTCCTCTCTGCCAAGAAGCAGAGTGCAAACGACATCACCCTTAGTCAGGACAAGCGAGTCAAATCATTGGCCATAAATACATTTATTCCAAGTGCCAACCCACTTTGCACTGCTTTATTTAATGCCGCTACTGGAATGAAGGGGAAAATAAAGTCAGAGAGTCTTCATGGCTCTTGCAGCAGAGCTGGTGGAATTCTTGTAGCTATTCTTAGTGCTGCGATAGTTGTTGTTATTATTATTGTTATGATTATATGCATCTCTCTCTCATTGGGGTAATGAATAATGGATGACTCCGTCTCGATCCCCTTTCAATGGATTCACTATCCCACGAGACTCACTGAATAATTTGGATCATTCGTTTTCAAGTGCATGGTGCTGCCGACAAATTGTTCGCTTTTCATTCCTGGGGACATTCATTGGTCACCCAAGTCAGGGCAGAGGGATTGCTTAGGTAGCCCCAAGCACATGAGGGGCCTTCTGGGGTTTTGTTGGGATTTTTTCTTTCCTTCCTTCTTTTTTTTTTATACTTTTATTGGGTGAAACTTTGTGGAGGCTAACAAACCCTTCGTTTCGGGGACTGGATTTGTGAAGAAACTGTTTTGTAAAATTGTTGTGAGCATTTGGTGGATTCTCAGAGGCTGGTCCCATGCTGATGGGGCATACTCACCCTTATTTAATGTTTAAGGGGATCACTGGTTGTGCAGCTTCAGTTGATCTAAGCAGCTGATTATTGAGCTTTTGCTTAGTGCTAACTAGAGAAATGTTGTGAGTTTAGACCTACTTCTTTGCCTAAAATCTTGGGGACAAATAGACTTGTATTTGGGGACAATTTTACCTTAAAACCAAGTGCTTGTGTTTACCTGACTGCTTCCACTCGGGCTGCTTTTAGGACCCTGCAATGCCCCGATTCTGCACACATGGTCCATCCCATGAAAGCAGCATCCCACAGCCTCCGATAGGCTTCGAGCTCAGCGAGGACACATCCCAGGACACGCACACAGTGCAGTGAAGACAAGCACTGCTCCTCACTCTGCTGACAGACCATGGGACGGAGGGGGTTGATTTATCACTGCTGGTACCCACAGTTTGTCTGAGGCATCCACATCTCTTAGCAGATTTGCTGCCAGATCTATGAAAGTCATTAGGACCTGCCATGCTCAGCTGCAGAATGAACCAACAGCAAAGGTGTGTTTGTCCACAGCCCTTCTTGAGCCCTCATCTGCTAGGCTACATGACGCACTGTGCCCCTAAATCCTACCCAGCTACATCCAGGGAATTAGTGGAGCTCTGCATCCCTGCTCTGGCTTCAACCTCCCTGGCACAGCACAGCCAGATTGCAACGCCACCAAGTCAGAGCACCCAGCATCCCACACCACAATGGCTGCAGAGGACAACCTCACAGTCCCGAGAACTCCGATACAGAGGGTCTCACACACACCCCCCACTCCCTGTCGCCCTGCCCAGCCTGCTGCCTGCGCTGCGCTGCACCGATTTACGAGCAGCATGTGAGGGACAGGCACTGGGCCGCTGGGCTGAACAATGCAAGAATATTAGCCGAGTTACAAAAACAAACAAACCAAACCCTGCCGGGAGCCCGTTTCATTTATCTTCTTTTGTCCAGTTTTGCTTCAGCGTGAAAGTCGCCCTTTCAAGTCCAGCAGTTATGTTCCAGCCCCGGCGGGTAGCTGATCCAACACATTACACTGGGAGCTTCCCAATGGCATGTTTGCACAGTTCAATTCATTTCTAAATATTCAGTGGAGTTTCCCTCCCTCCTACCCTCCCAGGACTTTTTGCCCAAGAGCCGAGGGTGTAAAGTACAGGGCCGGGGATGCTGATGCACAGAGCCTTTGTGTGCAAACACAAGCTGCTGTTTGTATTTGCCTTCACACTGTCAGAGCCCAATTGTGTGCGGTGCAATACTGGCTACCAGTCTGCTTTCAATATCCGCTCGGCCATCCCCACTGCCAGAGGGATGCTCCCCCTCCCCAGCTGCTTTGAAGCAGAGTGATTTAATTTCATGAGACTTTCGGTAATCATGGTACAATCTCCAACATTAACCAGAACTGACTCCTTATTGCAAAAGGGTGGGGGGATGAGCTGCATAAACAGCCCAGCTCGGCACAGTCAGAGGACAGCAGAGCCATGCATGTTGCCTGCCTGCTCCTGCACCGCTTAGCAGATGAGGCTGGAAAACAAGAGCCTCTCACCAACACCAGGAGGGAGCAGTCACTTTGGCCATCCCAAGGATGCTCCTGTCTACAAGCTGGTCTGCTCATCTAAAGCACTACAAGTGACTTACGCAAGTGTAAAACCAGACCTTTTTCTCCCGTCCGTAGCTCTGTCCATTGTTCAGTTTCCTTCCCTGTTGTATTTACAGTGCCCTGACTGCTCTTCCAACTACCTCAGGATGGGATTTGCTCTGATACAGGCTCCTTCTGGTTATGTATCAATACAAGCTGCAGTGATCAGTGGTGCAGGAAGAACCAGGACCTCCCTGGGTAGGAAGCATGATCTAAGGAAGGGTTAGAATGAAGAAGAGGATCCTGAGACAAGAAGCTTCAGGTCTTGCTTTTCCACACTGTGTCACTCACACCTTCCCACCTCCCTATCCTTCTAGAGCATCTCCTGGACAAGCAGAGATCATGCACTAGACACTGAAAGAAGACACCTCTGGGGTAGTGAGAACAATGCAAGGTGCTGCAGCAGGCTGCCAGCACTAGGCAATCCCCAGGGATTGTAAAAAGCCCCTTTTTTCTAACCAGATGCACTGCTCTCTCTGTTCATCAGTTTGGATCCTAAATACTCAGGCTGTTGCCATTAAGGGCCATTAATTCTCCCATGGAGCTGCTCTGAAAATAGTCACATTTGATCAAAACGCAGCACACATCACGGTGATCCTCACAGCTCCCTAGCAGGGATCAGGGTGATGGACTTCTCGCCCGTCTTTCCATCCAAATCTGGGAAGCTGTTGTACAGAGATGTGTGTAGAGACAGTGATCTGGGATAGAATAGTTGGGCTTTGCCTCATGCGGGCTGGGAGCTGGCAGAGCCAGCATGTATCCAGCATCCAGCGCAGAGAGCAAGCAAACAGCACAGGGACTGTGAGCCAGCAGCAACAGTTCTTCTCTCATTCCCATTTGGGATCTGGTGAAAAAGAACCCCCCCACACACTCCATAGAACCCTGAGGAAGTGAGGAATGCTCTTCTCACTAGCACTATCATCGTCTCCGTCTACTTTGCTGCTGTCAGGAAGCTTATCCCATCCTAGCAGGGCAAGAAGAATGAACTTGCTGTAAAACAAACTTGCAGAGCCCAGCTGCTCATATCCAACACCAGCACCCTGAATGCTCCTGTCCCTCATGTCATCTTTGCCCTTTTCCAGTTGAATTTGTGTGTGCTGGATGCAGGTCCTTCCTCTCCACCTCCCTCTGCCCAGACAGGGAAGATGCAGCATCCTGGACCCTCAAGCAGGGTCAATGTTTGTCTCTGAGATACTCCCAAGGATGGTGCTCCAGCATCCCCACCTGCAATGTCTTTCTCAATGCTCATTTTCATCAGGCTGTGATGAAGGTATCCTGGGCTTCTCCTTCACAGTTATTAGTCCCTCCTCACAGGAGTGGGATTGAGGGTGCAACCCCCATGCTGCTCCCAGGGCACCCTGATGTGGCACAAGCGGAAATCCCGCACTAGGAGATACCACAGGCTGGGTGACAATTGCCAGTGGGCAAAGCCAGAGGTCCATGCCAGCCCAAAACTCTCTGTGAAATAATTTAGGAAGACCCAATGCTTCCAGGATAATGGGAAAAGGAGACCGTTTCCTTCCCCAGCCTCCATACCTCTACCAAGGAAGCAGATACAGATACAATCTTCAAGCCTCCCCCCATCATCCACAAGACTCTGAAAAAGTCTGAAAGAAAAAATCCTGCCTGCACCCTCCCTGCTCTCACAGCTGGGTGTGGAATACAGAACTGGGCTCTTTCCCTGTTTACAGCTTTCAGTGCTCACCGTACTCCTCTACAAATGGCAAGATATGTTTGTTGTGAGCAGCAGGAATTATGTGCATAGCTTGCACTGTGGGTGTAGCAGTCCCTTTTGTGCCAGCTGAGACCTCAGGACACCCAGCACCATCCTACAGTGCAGCAGTGACTCTGGTCATACCACTCCATCAGGTTTTAAACTCCTATCTCCACTAAAACCAGTGCCATTCAAAATAAAAAATAAAAAAAGAAGAACAAAAAACCCCAAACAAAACAAACAAAAAAAGACATATTTTTCCCTCCTCACCAGTTAATCCCCTGCCTTCAGCTGAGCCGAACACAGACTCCTGGCCGGTAAGTGGCTGAGCATCTTCTGCACTGATCTCTGCCACAGACATGGGCTGCTCCTGCCTGGGATGGAGTGAGAGAGGCCAAGCCCCCCCACTCCCCCTCAACAGCCTCCACAAGCTCAGAGGAGGAAAAGCCTCCCTGTCTCCTTATCAGTCCCCAGGGCATCCTAATCCCCCTATAAATGAAAGCTATTATACAGATATCTCTTTTAAAGCCTTCAACCAGGCAGCCCCATCACAGCAGTCATGGGGATTTATTGGGAGTGTGGTTAGCAGGGATGAGCCAGTGCCATCAGTCAGAGCTGCTGTGCTGGCATCAGGTGAGGACCTGGACTGATACTTTCCAAGCTGTGCTTTGATTTCCACTCAGCACAGAGCCTTTACCCTGTAACACCAGGCTGCAGGATCAGGTTGAGCCCTGCTGCCATGCCAGGCTCCCTGGCTCTGCTGTATGGGATGCAGAGGGACTCAGTGGGGATGTTCTGGAGTGGAGCTGGGGTAATGCAAAGGAAATATTCTCTGATGATCACAGCAGCAAAAGCCAAATGGCTGCCACTGCTCCCGAGACACCCAGTAATGAAGCAGGTGTGACCAGTGGGCTCTGCCACTGCCTGATTGTTGCCCCAGCATTGTGCGGGCTAATCCTGGCAGAGAAACCTCCCCTGCTGCCGCCTGAAAAATCAGGGGCACTTTTTGCTGAGGTCATGAACACACCACAGAGAAATAATCCTTGCAAGGTTGAGTGTGGGGGCTGCGAAACCCCTCAGCATGGTGAGGGCACAACCCTCCCACAGTGAGGGCTACAGTATCCTGGGCTGCAGACAGCTGTGCCTGTGCTTTCTAGGAAAGGCTGGGGCTGGTATCTGATGGGTCCTGGGGCAGGTTTGGGTTTATTTCTGCTCTTTGACAGCCACACGGGGTGAAATTAGGTACAACCATTGCGTTGCTATGCAGGGAACTAGCTGGTTCTGTTCTCCTGAACTGAGATCTTCACTCTGCGTGTCCCATGAGACAAAACTGCCGGAGGAAGAAATGTAACAGCACCCCGACATCTTCCAGAAGGACTCCAGGAAAGCTCTACTTGCACAGACCAACCCCAGCACACAACAACCTGTAATTATGCACAAGAGCCTCCAAAATCACTGCAACAAACATCAGGGCAGGAGACACCTAGAGCCAAAGGTGGCAGCAGCCCTTTGTGTCCAGAAAGTCTGACTCCCCTTCCCAAGAATGAATGGGAGATACATTAAGAACATAAAGCTGGGCTCTTGTGTCCCTGCTGCCCCTATTTTATGAACACAGTAGAAAACCAGAACCCTGTGAGTATTTTCATCAGCAGGATCCCTATGGACAGGGGAGATCCAAGAGCCTTCACGTGCTTCTTGCTCCGTCCTCAGCAAGGCAGCATGTCCCCCCGGGTGGGCACGGGGAGTTTGCCGGAGCGAGGACAGCAAAGGCTGAATAAGGATGACATGCTTTGGCCCAGAAAGAGGAGGGCAGAGATTAGCCGTGGACAAGCTCAAGGGAAGGCAAGTGTCCAACCCTGAGTGCCAAGCCTGGTTTTGTTTTAGCCTTAACTGCGCTTTTTTGTTTGTTTGTTTGTTGGTGTAAAAACCTTTCTGTTGGAAATCAGTTTAACTTTAAGCTTCCTGAGAAGAAAAGCCTGTGAGAAAGCTCTGCCCAGGCAAGGCCCACTTGGGAAGATACAAAGGGAGACTCAGCAGCTTATGAGCCCATATTTCTATGGCTACAGCACCCATCTGCTGAGCCAGGGAGTTACCCACAGCTCATGCAGTTTCTGGTGCAGAACAACCCACTGAGAGCTGCACCGAGCTGAGTGTGAAGCACCCACAGGTCTGTGGAGAGCACACCACAAGAGGTCCAGCCTGAGCAGGGGCTGCTCCAGTTGCTGGCTGGTGCTCTGTCACTGGTGAAGGAGTCCCAGGTGCAGCTCTTCCCTTGACACAAGGATGCTGTGATGGCCTTTGATACATTTCTCACACCCAAACACACTTCCTCTTTACTCTCTATAAATGCGGAGACTGAGGCATGGTGGGGACAAGAAAAGCCTAAGCGTCAGAACTGATTATCGCTGATACCGTCAGAAGGTAAAGGTTAGTGTGAGCACAGGGCAGCTCCAAATCCCACCTGCAAGTCTCAGCTGCTGAAGTGCTGAGAACTGAGCTTGACACATGAGTAATTCCTTTCTTCCTACGAGAAATCATGAATGTCCAGGTTCTTGTAGGGGAGTGTGGAGAAAAATACTGCCCTGGCTTGCTTTCTCAGAAGTAANNNTTTTCTGTTATTGTGGACTTTCTCGCTCCCTTTGGGTTTTCTGTTGGGATGCTTCTGGTCAGAGGCATTCTCCTTTATTTTGATGGTGATGGGTTATGTGATCTTCTCCCTACATTATGTAAAGACAGTCAATAAACTTTGCTTTCTGCTGACTGCCCTGCTTCTTGGACTGGATTACAGAATTGTCAGAACACTTGGATGGCTTATGCTTAGGGCCACAGTGGTACTGTGGTGCCCAGCCACAGGCAGTGACACTTGTCTCAGAGAGGTAGAGGGTGCTGGATGCTGGGGATCCTATATGGGCACCCTGAAAATCCTACTTTACCTTGCTGCTTTACAAGGTGAGAAGGGATATTGGCAATAGTTCTCTTGAAGAGACGAGCAGGGACACTCAGACACACACACACACCCCCCACACACACCCCTCCCGCCTTGTCCTCATAGAGGGATTTACGAGGCCACTTAAGTGCTCTGCTTGATTCCCATCCCACATTGTACTAGGGACTGAAGGGAAGGAGGTGTCATGGATGAATATATGCCCAACCCCACCATCTACACCTTGTGAGACATGTACAGACAGAATGAGAATGGCAAAAGCTGTTTATGTCGAGATGATTTATGCAAGCTAAGGACAAAAGATCACCTAAATTTAATGAGGGACAGCAGGAACTTCACAAGAGGAAATCCCACCATCCTTCCATCCCTCTGCAGGGCCAGAGTGAGAAGAGCTCACTGCTGTGGAAGGATTTAATTTCCTTGTTGTAATGAGGGTGGAGGGGAGCCTGACAGCTGGTTTAGTTATCACTGCCCTGCAGACACCTCCTCAGACCACCATGGAGATGATGCAGCCCTGGGTCTGTCTGGAAGGAAGTTTTTCATTGAGAACATTTACCAGGTTGTTCTCTGGTACTTCCTGGTCCCTTCTGTCCCTGAGACCAAGTTTTCTTTTAGCTCACAAATTGTTCTGACATGAGACACATCCCAGCCTGGGAACCCAACAGCAGCGCCTCACAGAGCAAAGCCTGTCCAACACCAGGCTTCATGCACAGCTGGTGCCAAATCCCGTATCTGAAAACACAATATGTTTCCCTCGCTGTGGTCGCACTTGTTTTTGTTGAACTCTCTCTAGGCATCACAGAGGGCCAAAAGCCGAGAGGCACCCAGCACCTGCACAGAGCACTGACGTCAGGCACATGTGCAGGTGCCAGGCGCATCTCCTGGCCCTGCAAGGGACTAGGCTGTGCAGCACCAGCAAAGGCATTGGGAACAAAGTGTGGAGGTTGCTCTTAATGTCATCAGGCTGCAGCCTGGGTTTTTCTATCTGCTCTTTCACCGGCAAAGGTATGTTGTGCAAACCAAAGGGAGTATACAAAAGCAGAGTTTGCCCAGGCTCCACCCCAGCACCCAAAGTAACTCTGTGGGGCAGAAGAAACTGTGGAATGGTGTTGATTGCATTTTGTTGATGTTGCTAAATCGAGTTGAAACCATTGCCTGCATTTTCATGCATCCACGCACGCTCACCAGAGGTTAAGCTCTGAAGAGATTTTAGTCCAGGCCCTTTCCAGCTGCAATCTCCTCTCACAGGGGAGCTGGAAGCTTCATCAGGACAAACTGGGTTGGAGACATGGGGCTTGAGCTGGACCAATGCTGAGCAAACAGAGCCAACCCAACAGCGCTGGGGAGAAAGAGGATGGAGAACAGACCTCCAAGCTTGTCTCCAAGCTGTGTCCTCCCTGGAGCATGTTAGCTCCCAGGCATCTGGCCAAATCCGGACTATAAGGCCAAGCTCTACGTCGATGAGCTATTTGCCAGGTAAAGTTGATGGGAACCTGAATCAGAAAAGTTCTGCTGGCCAGGCTCCTTCAGCAGGATCATATCCCTGGAGAACATCTCCTTGGGCCAGGCTCTGTCCTCATCTTGTGTGGTGCCCAGGCTCTCACAGGCAGCAAGAAGTGATAAAGAAAAATTAGATCTGGCTGGTGAAAAACGTTCCCATGGGAAATTTTGACTTTTTGTCAAAAACTCCAGCTCATTTCTTTTCTCTGTCCCAAAAGAGCATGAATAGGAACAAAGATTGGGTTTTGGCAAGAGGAATGGGTTTACCAAAGAAAACACCCCAATTTTTTAAGCAAACCAGACACATTCTATCATTTTTCTCCCTGATTGGGAAAAAAACCCCACAACCCAAACCAATGATTTTCCAGAAAAAAAAAAAAGGACAATTCAGGGAAAAGTTGGTAATCGGCACTCATGCCACTACCTGGGGCCGATTCGGCTGATTTGGCTAATTCAGCCACTTCCTCATCATTGCTGCTCCGCTGGGTCTGGGCTCCCCGCTGGTTGAAGATCCCTCCAAGGAGCATCATCACCCCCTCACCGCTCATCCCTTGGCTCTGCCCAGCCACAGCCGGGTCTGCAGCCCTCGGGTGACCCAAAGCCTGACTTTCTCTCCGGATTTAGGAGAGAAATCAGGGTGGACCAATGGTCATGAGCAAGTGTGTGGGAGTTGAATAGGGTTATTGTGATCTTTATCTGGGGGGAGATTATTCCGGGCGGCGCGGGCTTGGCAGGGCAACTCCGTTGTTCGGCCGTGGCTGCTTTTGCAGACTGATAGGGACTGCCCCAGCAGAAACTGGCTGGGGAAAATTATTTTACGGTAGCTTCATCCTTGCAAAATATTTATTTCCCAGCAACATTTGTGGAAAGGATAAAAAAAAAACAAAGCGTGGAGTGATTTTCGTTTGCAGAAGTCTGAGGTGGCTGTGCATGATCTGAAATGCAAACCCTGGCACAAAAGTCACACATTTTACTGGAAACTGGGAACTAGTTTCCTTTTTATTGGAAATAAATTGGAAGGGGGAAGGACGGTAAGTGCGCGGGGCCAGCAGAATAACTGAGCAGAAGCAGTTTCAGGAGCCCTTCAGGAGTCTGCAGAGCGGACCGAGGGTCCAACAGCACCCCGAGATCGATCGCACCAAATGTTATGGAGGGACAAAAGTAAACCCGAGATAAACCTCGGCTCGGTGCTGTCGGCATATCCGAGCGGCACCCACCGCCTTCCCCTGCGGGAAACGGCATTTCCCCGCTGATCCTCTCCGCCCCGGAGCCGACCCACTCCATGCTGACGGGGGCAGCAGCCGGCCGGAGGCTACGGAGCGGACCTAGCCAACGCAGAGCATCGTCCTCTGATTCCGGCACAGCTGCCGGGACCCCCCACCTTCTCCAGCGAGAGCTCCGGTGCCACCGGGCTGCAAGATCGACCCCTTCCCTCCCCGCCAGACAACTCGGGCTTGGCTCGGCTTCGGTACTGAAGAACTCGCGCTGTCTGCAGGGGACACATCTGATTGTGATTTAGGGGGGAAAAGGGAGAAGAAGGGAAAATAAAGAAAAGCTCAACCCGGGCCGCTCGGCGAGGGAATTTTTTTTCTGTCGTCGAAACTGCAAATATTTTGGAAGACGGGGCCAAGTTTTCCATGTAAACAAAGCGGCTGCAGAGGCCGGGGACGCGCTGTACGGGGTCGCGGATGAAGCAAGGGGACCCAGAGCCAGGGACTGGGTCAGTCCCAGACCCCGGGATTGTGTCACTCCCAGCCCTCGGCACACGTTTACTTCCAGAGACTGGCACGGGGAGAAGGGAATGGGGGTCAGGAGGAGCCGTCGGAGGAATATGAGGGGACGTAAGTGGATCCCAAATCCTTTACCTTCGGCTACGCAGGGTAGAGGCGGGGGACGCCCCTTCTACCCTTGGGGATAGCCCGGGGGCTGAGGATCGCCCGGGGGCTGGGGATCATTGGGTTTCTCGACCTAGAGGTAACGAACCGAATGCTCCTTGGCTCTTCTTCAGCCTTGGGGCTGGTTCCAGTCAGTCCCGGCCGACCCGCCACCGCTCTCCGGAACTGCCAGCACTAGCGAAAGATGCTGCGACGGGAACCGCCGGCTTTGCCGAGCCGCCCTCACTAGCGCCCGTCCCGCCCGGGCACGGAGACCCTCAGACGAGCTGTTCTTTGCTCTGAGCCCATGTCCCACGGCAGGGAGTGGGGCTGACTGAGAGCTCCGGAATCCCCGAACCAGGCGCAGCTTCGTCCGCTACAGGAACCCGGCCGAGAGCGGCCCGGGACAGGAGTCACTTCTCAGCCAGGATCCCTCAGCGCTTCTCTGGACAAGAAACGAGTTTCCTCTGTCCCTTAAGAGTCCCATCTCCCCTTTCCTGAGGTCCTCGTTTCCGAATCTAGTGAGTTTCCCTCCTCTACGCTCCAGTGTCCCCCTGTGTTCCTCGTCCTGCGCTCCCCAGTGCCTCTGCTGTGCCCCGTCCCACGCCTCATCCCAGGACTCTCGGTATTCCCTGCCCTAAATCCTTGCGACTCGCTGTCCCCTTCCTGGTGAGCCACAGTTCCCCGTGCTCGGTGCTCTGCACCTTGGGGTCCCTCGGTGTTGTCACCGGGCATCCCTGTGTCCCTCTGCCTTGCCCGTATCCTCACAGCCCCTGCCCAGCGCTTTTGAGTCCCTCAGTGTCCCCTCCTTTGCACTACGCTCCCGGGTACCTCTATGTCTTCACCCTGCCCTTCTCTCCGTCTTCCTGCGTGTCCTGGTCCAGCTCCAGCGTCCCTGGATATCTCGACGCTGCTCGCACTGTCCCGGCATGTCCCCGAGCCTTTCTCTCCCCATTCACGAAGGTGGTTTGGCGAGTCCTGGATGTCCCCATGTCCGCGTCTATGTCTCTATGTCTTTCTACCCCGTTCCTGACGGTGCCTCGCCGGGTCCTGGATGTTTATGACTCTTACCCCCGTCCCTGAAAACCTCTCGGTGTTTCTCGTGCTTTTAGCCCCCGAACCCTGACGAGTCCTGGATGTTCCCAAGCCTGTCCCTCTCCGTCCCTGTCGGCCTCTCACCGGGTCCTGAATATTCTTGCTCCTTTTACCTCCGTTTCTAAAAGTCGATGGATGTCCCCATGCCTTTCGCTCTCCATCTTTGACGGGTCCATATTGTCCCCATTCCCATCGCTGCCCGTCCCTGGTTGTGCCTCTGCGGATCCTCGATATCCCCGTACAGTTTTCTCCCTCAACCTCCACTGCTTTACCCTCCCTCCCGTTGCCCTTCCCGGCACACCGCGCCTTCCGCAGCGTCCCAGCCCCACGGCGGGACTCACCCACGCACTCGTTGGCCTCCCTGGCCGTCGCTCTCTGCCAGGGCCGGTCGTAGTGGAAGGGTTTGCAGCGGTCGCACTCGGGGCCGGCAGTGTTGTGTTTGCAGTCGCACACCAGGCTGTCGTCGCGGTCGCGAACACATCGCGACGCGTGGCCATTGCACTTGCAGCGACCGCCGACCTGCAAGTCGGACACGGCGTAGAAGTAGGAGTCGCGGGCGAGCTCGGAGTCATCCTCGCTCTCGTCGCCGAAGGTGTGGAGGCGGCTGAAGGTCACCCTGATGTCGGTGGCCGTCACCCAGTCCTGCAGCACGGGCGAGTTGTCGAAGTCGTGGGCGGTGGGGCGGCCGTCCAGGGTGCTGAAGGCGATGAGGCCGCCGGAGAGGGGCCTCACGTCGGTGTGAGAGTCGGTGCAAACCGCCTCCTGCTCGTTCTGCTTCGTGATGGCGGCGCGGCTCGGCTTGTTGTACATCTTGCGGCACTGCGTGGAGTAGAACTGGAAGGGTACCCAGGTCTTGCCGTAGTCCATGGACTTGTGGATGGCCATGGACTCCGGGCGCGGAGAGCAGAACTGCAGGCTGACGTAGGTCACCTCGAATTTCTTGCCCAGGGAGAGGGTAAGGGTGACGTTGTGCGGGTACTGGACGTAGCTGTCGGACTGCCAGCAGGTCAGGTTGTGCGGGTTGTTGAGGTCGGTGAGGAAGGAGGGCGGGTGGGCGCGCTTGGGGTCGGAGGCGTTGCAGAGGTGGCAGGAGCGGACCTGCTCGTCCCCCTTCTCTGTCACCACGCAGTACCTCGACGGCGGCTTCCCGCAGGTGCTCGACACCTTCACCTCCTTCCCGAAGGCCGAGTTCACGAAGTCCGGGATGCAGCGGCGGGGCAGCCCGTGCTCGTCGTAACAGGGGTCGGGCTGA
>VZRI01010009.1:23023-70251 GCA_013397515.1 Upupa epops
TCCCGCCCCGGCTCTCGCACGGAGAATGACTGGCGGTCCCAGCCCCCGCCGCGTTTGAGGTCACGCTAAAGGAGTGACATCGCGCTCAAGGAACAGAACAACGACATCCACTGGCGGCTCGGCCAGAGACACGCACAGGCCTCGGGGATGGGGAGCAGGGAAGGAGCCCGCCCCGACTCCGCGGTAATGTCCGCGGGATTCCTGAGTGGGCACGGGCAGAGGGGTCGTTTACCCCCACCTCCAGTTCGTCCCTCTGTGCAGTTCTAGATGGTCCGTGGGCATGGGGCGGAGAGAGAAGGGGAGCGGCCTGGAGGAGGCTCCCGGTGCCTACCTGCGAGAGGGTCGAGGTTGGACTCCCCCTCTCTGAAAAGCCAGACCGGACCTAATCCTTCAGCTGGACTGGGAAGGGGGACCGGGGCAAAGCCAACGTCCACCACAGGAGCCCAGAAGCCGACTGGGCAATCAGCCTTGCTCCGACGGGGCTCCCATTCGATTGGAGTTTCCTTTCTCAGACTGAGAACTTTCTGGAGCAACTTAAGTGGGGAAAATGTCTAGTCCTTGGGTACCACCTGTGAACTAAGGGGCCTGGTGACCCCCAGCACGTTGTTGTAGGGGGCTGATCTCGGTGAAGGGTCTGTTTTTCCAGCACAGCTCCGGTGACTGTTCGGGCACTTCCGTTAAATTGGGGAAACAATTAAAAGGGAGGCGGCACTTATCCTGCTCCGGGCCGTACCCCAGGCCCGGTGTCCCCTCCCTCTCTGCTAGGCAGGTTGCCTGCCCCGACGGCTGCCCGCCTCGGATCCACTCCAGTCTCTTTCCCCGGTGATTCTGACAGCAAGATATCGGAGAGATGATGCCGTGATGGAGCGGAGGGATTTCCCTCCCGCGGCTTCTGGCCTCCCTGTTCGTCTCCCTTTCCCTTTCCTCATTAAAAGGGCACTTTTATTTTTCCAACCGCCGTGCCCTCTCCCCAGGCGCTGCCCACGCCGTGTCACTCAAGCTCCTGGGCCCTGGCACTGCCGCTTCATCCCCTCCCCAGCGAGCCCCGTCGATGCGGCCCGAGGGGACGGGGGGCTGCCGGGCAGGGACGAGCTCCAGGCCGGCCTCTGCCTCCTCCGTTCCGTCCGTCCCTCTCCCCGCTTTGAATTCTTTGCCACCGAGCTGAATAAAAGTGGTTGTTGTAAATTGAATTAGTGCCTGATTAATCTGCTCCCGGGCCTGCTAGCCCAGCGGGGCGGCTTTGGCAATGCAACCGCCTTCCCTGCAGGGCAGCGGGTCTCCACAGCCTCCCTGCCCCCATTGCTCTCCCCGGACCCCTCTCAGCCGCCCCCCGAGCCCCTCCGCTGCCGGGATTTGTTAACTCTTCCCCGGAAATCAAGCCCCCCCCTCCCCCGGGCTGCTCCCGACGCCCTTGTTGCTCCTTTAACAGAGAAAGTAGGGAGGATAGGTGTATGGGGATGAGGCTCGACCCTGGACGGGGAGGTGTCACACTCCAGCTGGTGCCACCCGGAGCCGCCCCCACACCAGGTCACACACACATACAGTCTCGGGGTGCTTCAGCCCTAGAGAAACTTGTTTCTTCCCGCTCTTGAGACGCAGCCCTGTCTGCAGGATGGGGGTTCCTAGTAATAGCGTCCTGCTCCCGAAGAACTTTAAGGGGAAGGAGAGATTCAGACGAAACTGCCCCTGTCCGTCGGGAACAAGCCGGGGGTGCGGCTATGGGAAACCCCGGGGGACGCCGTGGCTCGGCTCGGCTCCGGCTATACGGACACTCCCGGGATGGAGTCAGGCTCCCGAGCCCCCGAAGACCTGAGGTCCACTGTGCCCAGCCAGTCGCCCCAAATCCGGACCCGCGACTTCCCTTGTTTTCCCGCTCTACTCGCCTGCTGCTTCATTCCCTCCGCGCGTGTCCGGGACCAGACCTTCCCCGCGGGAGTCGGTCCCGCCCTGTAGGGGGACCGGAAGGATGGGGCGATATCGGCCCCTGTTCCAGGCGGTGGCGGGGGCACAAGGGACAGGCGGGGGCCGGCTGGGAGCGCAGCAGGTGCCGCTGAAGGAACCGGCGTTTCCGCCGGCGAAAGATGCGAGTTTGACTCCGGTTGAGCCCTCTCGCAGACGCGAAATGCGGACATTTCGGCCCCTCCAGTGCCAGTCTTCACCCTCTCAGCAAAAAATGGCGGGGGGATGGGAAGTGGGACGCTGTGTTCTAAGAAATCTTGACCCACGCTAAACCCCCACCCCGCAAGCCCGAGATGCTGCTTAATCCCATTAGCGGGGTGTTAATTTAACAACGACCCGGCGGTGCGGACTCGGGGCGGGGGGCCGGAGCTGCGCCTCCCTCTGGCCTTCTCGCTGCGTTTACTCACAGTAACTGCGGTGTCTCACAGCCCCCGGGGTTTGTCATGGCTCTTGCGGTCATTAACGTGATTTACCGAGGCTTTTCTCTAATTACCTCGCCCCCGAGCTATTAAATACATGTCAGCAGCTCCCTGGGGCCCGGGCCCGAGTCTGTTCTTACCGGGACAGAGGGCCGTAGGCAGTCGCTGGAGAATAGAGCAAGGGGGTGCTGGGGGGGAAGGAAGCACCGGGCCATGCCCCCCACCCTGGATTTGAATTGCTTATTATTAGGCACCAGCCAGTCCCATTCCTGCACCGGCTCGGGGGCCACCGTTCCCCGCCGGCTCCAGCAGCCGTGAGATACCGCTGCGCTCTCGCTCCATCCGGGGCCGGAGGATCTCCGGTACCTACAGCGGGAGAGGAGCAACTCCGGTATCTCCTGTACTTGCAGCAGGGCCAAAGCATCACCGTTACCAGTACCAGGACAGAAACATCTCCCAGTCCCAATATGGGAGCGGAGCATGTCTATTATCTCCTGCACCAGTACCACGGCCGGCGCATCGCCGGTACCAGCACAGGGAACAGAGTATCTCCGGGTCGGGAGCACCTCCGGTGTCTGCAGTGCCTGGGTCGGACCCGGGGCAGCCCGGGTGCTGACTAGGGCAGCCTGGATGCGGGCCCGGCTGTGTGAAGCGGCTCAGCGGTCCTTTGCCCGCGGCTCTGGCCGACGACAAGCCCCGGTGAAGCGGGAGGGAGAAGCTCGGTTTCAGCCCCACCAAGGACACCCAGGAAAGGTGGCCCCGTTGCTCGGAGTCTCCTTTGAAAAGTCAGATGGCTTCGGGTGCCGGAGCTCCTCCACCGGCGGGAACAAAGCGCTGGCCCTGGCCACCTCTCCCTGCCACCGCCCGGCCCCGGCGTTCGGAGAAAGGGGGGGAAGCACAACCAGATCTTCCCCTCCTCAAATATCTGGGGGCCGTTCCCCCGGCGGGGACCGGGAGCGGCTGGAAAAGCAGAGAAGACCCGGGTTGAAATAATCAGGAGCGATTTATTCCCCTGGAGTGACAGTTCTTTTGAGCACTCGCCGAATGGCAGTTTCTGTCTTTCTGAAAGCTTTTCTTCCAGATTCTGTTCAGATTAGGCTGGGGAGATGAATGAGCCCATTATCCAGCCCAGTAGCTATTCTGAAATGCCAAATTAATTACCAAGGGCTAAATCAAGGCGATGGAGGCTGGAGGGGAANGCTTCACTCTGCAGGTGCGGAGGGCAGCCTGTGAGGAGACCCCCACGGGGCCCCGTTCCTCGCGTCTCTTCCTTCAGACGGGGCGGGGAGCAAAATCCCCGCGATTCCCCGAGCTCCAAAGGAGCCGCCTCGGGGATGCAAAAAAGGGATGAAACGGGAGCGGGATGGAGGAGTGGGGGGAGGTGTGAGGATGCTGCTCCATGACTTCCCGGGCCACTGGCACTGCCTAGCACGGAGTGGGGCAAAACCAGCGCCGAACCCCCAAGATATGTCAAGAGAACTGGGCAAGAAGGCAGGGCTGGCTCTTCTCATCTCTCTGCTAGCTCAGATCACAACATTTGCTTATGATATTTAATCTCCCATGTTCAATCCCTCTGGCTCCCTGCAGGCAGTTATCCCCGTTACTGTTGCTCTGATATTTACACTTTCCTCCCGTGCAGGAGGAATTTGCACTTTACTCCCTGATGGCTTTGGAGATCCCTGGTCCCGGGTTTCCAGATCTCTTTGCTTTTCCCGGGGAATCACACCGCTTGTTCCTCTGATTCTGCAAAAATGTAGTTTAAATTTTGTGCAAACCCAAAATGTTTAAGGAAGTGTGGCTTGAGCTTGTCGATAATTTTTGTTCGGGGAAGAGGTGGGCCTGGGGCTGATGCCAAATCTTCTGCAGCAAGTGCACATTGCCAGTGCCATCCCAGTTTAGCCCGTGCAAACCCTGGGCTGAACTGCTGGCATCAGTGAGAGCAGAGCTAGGCACGACTTCTCCTTACACAGCCCTTGCAAACGAGGAAAAAGCAACGAGGAGATTTCCCAGGGGCTGAGAAGTGGGCTGTAGAAGGAATCAAGCTTTTAATGTAAATTGGCCGTGGCTGGCAGAGACCACCAAACACTGGGCTATTCAGCATCTCTGTGAACCTCTAATGATGAACTCGGTTTTCAATTATACAACCAGAATTGCCACCAAGTGAGATAAGCCTTTGGAATACTATATTTTCTCTTGCAAAATGTTTTCTTTAGGGCTGGCAGACTAGAAAGCTCTGTGGGTAATATTTATTTGGAGCCTAGCAGCCTGACATGAAGCAGCCCAGAGAGTTCCCTGCCATATCAAATGGGTCCCCAAGCAGCTCTCACACTCCTGGGGACAAGCAGGTGGATTCAGCTGCTCCAGGGAGCTACAGCAGCACAGGGACTAAATACAACCAAGAAAGGGGATGCAATCCTTGGTGGCAAAATTGTTGAAGTCTGTGACTTATTTGTGTGCTTCTCTCCAGAAGTAATGATTTGGTTTGGGTGCAGACTCCAGCTCAGCCTGGCATATTCTGTATGTTGGGGGTTCTACTGAGTTAGCACCAGGGTGAAAGAATGGAGGTTACATACCATAGTCCAGAAACATGCGCAGGCCTCCAGAATTCAGCTGTTCATGCACTCGGAGAAGATTGCCTTACATTTTCAAGCTGTTTTCAAGGTAAAATCACCTTTCTGAGCAATATAGTGCAGAGAGTGGGACAAGAGGGGCACAATGACTTCACTAAGCTATTCTGTGCTCAATGGGAAAGAAAAATCAGAAAGGAACTGGGAACAACTCAGCTCAGCTGGAGAAACCTCATGGCAGTGAATTGATGGAGACCCGGTAGAATCAACTGCACTAACAGAGGGAATAAACCCCTTCATGTATCTGGACACAGGTGGTGTAACTCCAGTTTTATAGGTCCAGATGACTCCATTGGCAGGCTGCGAAATGGGAGTTGAGGGGTGAAGCCAACAGATTTTAGTTGTGGGAGGCAGATTTTTGCACAGACTTTGCTGGAGCTCTGCACAGGGAAGAGGGGATGGGACCATCTGACTTGTCAGGTAACATTTAATCCAAGAAGGCTTCTGCCGGGGTTGTGGTGCTTTGGGAAGGCACAGGGCAGTAAATTGTAGGACAAACAGGAGCAGTGTCTGCCCACACACTTTCAGCAGCACAGCAAAGCCATGTGCAGATGTTATTTTGAGTTGATCAAAGAATCCATCAGGATCTCAGAGGACTGGAGACCAAGTCCATGCTTTGTAGAGGACTGCCCTTGGTTTAGGACTGTTACCTTTAGAAGAGAATTCTTTCTCAAGAATTTGTGGGCCTGTCTTACAGAGAGATGTCAGAGCAATTTCTAGATCCCTGCTGTCCCTGTTCTCTGGAGATAGATCCTCCCAAGGACCCAAGGCTCTGCATCCATGTAGGAGACCACCCAGTCCACTCCCCTTAAGGGGGCATGAGCATCCCTGCCCCAAAGCCCCAGCTCTGACCACACACCAGGGATTTAGCATCTCCACTCCAGCCATCCCTCTGCTTCCCATGGAAAGGGAAAAGGGCTGCCTGACTTTGCTATTTATGCTCTTTGGAGACAACCCAGGTTTGGTGGACTCCAGCACTTTTGCAGCAGCTGCTGACCCTGGATGGAAAGGATCTTTACTGAGGAAGACCCTGGAAGGGATCTGTGCTGAGGTAGAGCCAAGCAGGGATCTGGGCTGAGGAAGAGCCTGGCAGGGATCCCGTTCTCCTTTCCAGGCAATTGGCAACAAGCACAGCAGAAGGGAAGACACTCAGCATGGGCTCCTTGGGTGCAATCTGACCCCCACTACCATCAATCAAACTCTACATATCTTTTTTTCCTTTTTTTTATTAATATTTTTACTTTTTCTGGCAAGTGCTGTGGCTCTGCAGGGAGCAAGGAAAAGTTTCTCTGTTCCCTGCAGTGAAGGAGTAAAGCAGAGCTCAGAACTGAGCGAGGCTGCCCCTCATTTCACAGCAGCTCGGAGGAGCCCTGGGTGCTGTGAGTTGTCTTTAGGTTGTTCCTTTGAGAGGAAACCAGCTCTGGGTCAGAAGCATTTGCCCCTGAGCCCCATGTGGGGAGGATAATAGCAAAACCTCTTCCTTTTGAGCTTAGAGCAGTATTACCCAAAGAAAATGCACCCTTTCACTCAGTGTTTTGACTTGCTTTAGCAAACTCCAGGCAGCAGCAGCCCAAACACAAGAGTTCTGATGCCAAGGGAATCCAGATGGAGAAGAGGAATTGGTCGGTGATGTGGCAGGGGCCAAACGGTGCCCAGAGCAAAGGGAGGGCAGCCAGAATAGGGAAACCACAGCCTTGCTGAAGGCAGGGGCACTGCAGGGAGCAAAGTACCTTTAGAACCAGTCATATGAGCAGAAACAATTCCTCATCTGCCTTACAGAAGTGTTTGCTTGGCACAGGGAACACTCTTGCAGGACTTTCTTTGACTCTGGAGTATGAAAATAGCCCATACAGAGATCTTCTGCATCAACAGAGTGTGTTCAGGAGAACCCAGAATCACATTTTTCTGCAAGGACTTGTGGAAGCCCAGGGAGCTGAAACACTGATCTTCTTGCTGGCAATTTTCCTCCCTGCTGATTCAGAATAGAGCTGTGAAAAGGAATTTGATCTTCATAAGCTGCTGTAAGGTAAAGATGGACGTGGGCAGAGCTTTGGGGGCAGAGGGAGAGTACGTGCCTGAGGCTGGGGACAGGGCAGGCAGGGCTGGGTGTATTTCAGCTTCATAAGGAGGATTATTGGAACACTGGTCCCACAGAATCACAGAATTATTGAGGCTGGAAGAGCCCCCTGAGCTCATCCAGCCCAGCCCATGAACTAACATCATGCCACCAGCCAGACCAGGGCACTAAGGGCCACAGTCAGGCTGTCCGTCAACACCTCTAGGAATGGAGACTGCACCACTGCACTGGGCAGTCCATTCCAGGCTCTGAGCACCCTTTCTGTGAGGAAGGGCTTCCTAGCACCCTCTCCTGGCAGCTTCAAACTCTGCCCTCTCGTTCTGGTGCTGGTTGCCTGGGAGAGGAGCCTGACCTCCACCTCAGTACAACCTCCCTTCAGGGAGTTGTAGCAAGAGAGAAGATCCCCTCTGAGTTTCCTCTTCTCCAGGCTAAACAACCCCAGCTCCCTCAGCCTTTCATCAGACTTCCCTTCCAGTCCCCAGAGCTTCTGAATTCCCAGTGCCTATAATGTCTTTTGCTGGATAATTAACTCTTCTCCAGCACTTGTTCTGCAGTGATGAATCAGCTCAGCTCCATCTGCAGCTGGGGCATTGCTGGGGAAGGCTGGGGAAGGCTCCATTTCAGCATTGCAGACAAAGTAGATATTTTATTGCTTTCTTTGTTTAAAAATAATTAAAAAATATAATCCAGAAAGTGTCCTGTTCCCTTAGGGAATATGTGGGAGATCCATAGTGACTGAGCCAGCAAGGCTGGGTTTACCCGTGGGTCTGGGTAATAAACGGCCATCCGTTGGGTTTAGAACTTCTTTAAGTAGAGGGTCTGAGACAGGGCACTGTAAAGGCTGGGGAGGGTGTGTGTGTGTGTGTGTGTGGTGTCACTCACAACCACCTTTGTAACTAGAGGCTGTGACACCAAGTCAAACTTGGGACAAAGGCAGTNGCTGTGACACCAAGCCAAACTTGGGACAAAGGCAGTCACCCCAGCAGGGCACTGGGAGATGAACTTGTTGTGAGTTTTACCTAGAACACTGCAGGATTCAGTCCCTTTCTAACAGCTGGCTTGACTTCATTTTAAATCAGTATGTATTGAGCTGGAATGAAGTGGCCTTTGAGTGGCTATTACCTTTCAACAGGGTAACTCGTAGGGTAGGGCAGCAGGATCACAGCTCAGGCCAGGTAGTGAGATATTGTGAGTCCTGGACATTTTTAAAGGATGGGGCAGACAGGTTCCTTAGGTGGAACCTACCTGTGTCACCCACCTGAGGACACAGAAGCCTGGCCCCGCTCTATCCTAGTGGAGCTAGGGTACACAGAAACTCTACAAGGCTGCCCACCCCAGCACTGGGCAGAGCTCCAGAGCCTTATTTGGGGGCTGTCTCCACACTTCCAGCCATTATCAGTGTCAGGTATTGGTGTTGCACCTATGTCAGGGCTGGCGATGGGGGATGGATGCATCTGAGTGAGCACAGCCAACAAGCATTGCCCATCATCCTTGTGCTCTGGGGGGGTCTACACAGCGCCAAATCCATCTGGGAGACCCCTTGCCCCAGCCCGGCAGATGCCAGGGCCTGGAGGCAAGCACCGCCCTGTCTCATCCATCTCCCTTGCAAGGGCAAAGCAGCTGGGGAGCGCTTGTTTGCCCAGCTGAATTCCTTGCTGTCGACTGCTGCTCAGCAGCATGGTCACTCGCCTGCTAGCTGAGTCCCACTACACACGTCCCGACATGCTTGAGCGTCAGCGCTGGCAGCAGGGAGAGGGGCTGAGGAGTGTGATGGAGGTGGATGGAGGCAACGGGAGAGAGAAGGCAAGTGGGCAGCAATGGATCAGTCTCAGTTTCCCCAGATATTCAGTAGGGAATGATGCTCATGGCCTTTGTGAAACTCTTGGCTGTATGCAGAGCAAAGGCTGCCACAAACTTCTGCCAGGTGGTGGTTGTAGCTCCCAATGCCTCCTCCCAGATGCCCCAGTAACATGGGGTAGGAGGAGAAAAAAAACTGCTTTTTCTATCCTGGCATGTTAATGCCCCATCCCTGCCCTCTACAGCTTCAATAATCCCCTATTGTGTTTCAAAGTTAGGGAAAAGCAAAACTATTCTCCCTGCACACTGCATGGATTTGATTCTGCTGGAAATCCACTTTATCTCCAGGGTCCTGGCTGCCCCACCGCCCCAACCCATGCACACAGCATGGCACGATTGATCCCAGCTGTCCCCAAGCCTCATCCACCAGTTGCTCTGCCCAGAACTCAGTGCCCCCTCCTTCTGGCCCTGGCAGTGTCCCTGGTCACTTGATGGCATTGATCAGTGCAAGGTGACGGATGCAATGAAATGTCCCTGCTGTGAGCTTTGTCTGTGCCACCCCACCCTGCATCAATGCGGGTGCCAAGGGCTGCCCTGCCCGAGAGTGGGAGGGCACAGATGTACCTAACACACCCAGCCCTGCTGTTGTCCGACAGAGCAATGGGTCTGGCTTTATAAAGTTCTCATTTAAACTTGTACATTTACAAGTCTAAGCCTGGAAGTGCTAATGAAACCTCAGAGTATTTTCTGAGCATGGGATGGTTTTACTATGAATTAGAGCATCAGGGTAAAACTTGGTCCCTGGTGTGGAGGAGAAATTGACTGTTGGGGTTGTCTGCCTGGAGCTCTCCTGGTGTGGTCCCTGCCCAGGGTTATGTGGTTATGACTGCTTGCTCCAGGCAGTGAGATCTCCCCAGGACAGTTTTGTTGTGGTCACCACCAGCTTGTAGGTGTCTTCTCATTTTGGCAACCAGCTTGCTGAACTCATGGCAACCCTCAGGCATCCTCTGCTGCCAGGGTCCTGGCTGACACATCCCCCTTTGTCCTTCCCAGAAGCTGCAAATCACTGTCTACAAGGGACACAGTGGTCTGTCTCGTTCCCTTTCCTTCAGTCCTTCCTTGGGGTTGTTCCAGCCTGGGTTCTGAAGGTAATCAGGTTTGGGGGACTTCTGGAAGTTTTGTGAAGTGCTGTTACTGACACATTCTGCTTTCCCCAAAGCTCCCAGCTCACCTTCACCAGAAAAACCCCGAAGCACAAGCACATTACACCCAGTCTCACCCAGGCAGATGACCCTTTCCCTGTGTGGGTCATCCCAAAATGTATTTACACAGGGGATCTATTTTTATTTAAAACAAACAGGAAAAAAGAAACTCGTGACAGAAAAATCCACTGAGACCCTGCTGCCATCTACTGGGTTCTATGCACTGAGCCAGCCCCAGGACAGAGATGGGACCTGCCTGGGGCAGAGGTACTCTTTGGGGTGCTGATAAGGGGAAGACCTGGATCCAGCCCTCTCTTCCTACACACTCATTTGGGAGCAAAACTGCTGGAGAGCCCCAACAGCGCTGAGAATCCCAGGGCTTTGCTGTCCCCTGCTCCTCCAGGCTGGGACTCCCAGAAATCCTTTGGCACCTACATTTGGGGAGGCAGAGCCCAGCTCCCGGGGGATTCTGAACCTGAGGTCTCTGCTCCCTGATCTGGTTTTCAGATTTACACCTGTCCATCATAATATCCGCTTTTCCTGTTGGGCAACAGAGATGACCAGGATGTGGTCATGACCAGATAGGTCTGGTGGACCTTGGGACTGCCCTGTGTGGCTGGGTCATCAGTCAAGGAAGAAGCAGAGACTGCAGATGCTCTGGGCTCACTGCACCCTTCAAATGCTGCCACCTGCCCCTCTGGACTTTTGGGCTGCCCAAGAGCATGGTTGGCTTCTCCTAGCCCTGAGAGTAGCTCGTTGCCTATGCATAACCAGCTCCAGCAGTTTCCCAGAAGGTTTATTCAGCCCCGTGATGACACAGAATCACGTTATCATTAAGGTTGGAAGAGACCTCAAAGATCATCCAGTCCAATCATGAACCCAACCCCACCCTTTCCACTAAACCCTGACCCCCAGGGCTACATCTACCTGTTTCTTGAACACCCACCCTACCCTGCCCGGACAGCTTGTTCTAGTCCCTGACCACTCTGTCAGGGGAGAAATTTTTCCCGATGTCCAGCCTAACCCTCCCCTGGCACAACTTGAGGCCGTTTCCTCTTGTCTTATTGTTGGTGACTTGGGAGGAGACCAACCCCCACCTCTTTCGATCCTCCTGGCAGGCAGCTGCAGACAGCAATGTCTCCCCTCAGCCTCCTTTTCTCCACACTACCTAGTCCCAGTTCCCTCAGTTATTTGCCATCAGACCTGTCCTCCAGGCCCTTCCACATTTTTGCTTGGCATGGGGCAAGGCCAGCTGGGTATGGCTGTGTCTTCAACTTGCAGTGCCTTCCTAGGCACCCAGATCCAGGCATTGGCACCTGAAAGCATCAATGGCTGCCGTGGTCTCCCCAGGAGCTGTGATGCCCTGGATGTGAGAGGTGCTGGAGGCTCAGAGGCGGCTGGGACGCAGAGGGGCTGGGCTGAAGGTCACCTCACCCCATGCCTCCTCCGAAAAGGCCTGGGGGCTGCAGGAGGCAGAGCCGCCCTCGGGGAGCTGCTTTCCGGGGCTGTTTGGCCCAATTGGGCGCAGCCAGGGGTGTGGAAACTGTCTCCCCCGGGCAGTGCCCAGCCCCATCACCGCTGCAGTTCTCCAGCAGGACACACGGTGGAAACCTCAGCCCGTGCCAGAGCCTCTCCCGGTTCCTGCCTCAGTGCTAGCCAGCCCCGTGTGCCATCAACATGTGCTGAGCTCTGGGGAAACTGAGGCACGAGAGGAATATGTGAAATGTGAGGAACTGGAATTCTGGCTTAGGGTCCAGTTGTTAGTGTGCAATGGGACTTCTGGCAGCAGGGTCTCACCTCAGAGGTCCTTGGGTAGAGCCAGCCTGCAACTCTTTCAGCAAGCAAAAGGCAGCAGCTGGGCAGGCACAGCCCAATTGACCAGTGGAGCAGACAGCAATTTGCCTGCTCTACTGGCCTCTTGTGCAGGAGGGAAAATGCCCACCAAGCTGGAATCAGAGATTCATACAATCATAGAATCATTAAGGTTGGAAAAGGCCCATAAGACCATCCAGTCCAACTGTTAACCCAACTCCACTAAACCCATTAAACCATGGAAAGAGAGGAACAACAAAGTGATTGTGCAAACTCAACCCCATGCCAAGGAAGGGTTCCCATGGTGCTGCATGTCATCTGGGGGCTGCAGTTCAAGGGGAGTTGGGGGACCAAAGGGCTGAGAATCTCAGCAGCAGCAGGGCTGTGCTGGCAGGAGGACTGAACCAAGGCAAGATGGTTCTACACAAACGAAAGGCCATCACGGAGTGCAATGAAGTGATTCCCTCCATCAGCTGCTGGCAATGTCAGTGGACAAGGGAAAAGCAAATGATGTTACTTACCTGGACTTGTGTAAAGCGTTTGACACTGTCCTACATGACATCCTGGTCAGCACACTGGAAAAGCATAGACTTGATGAACAGACCAATTGCTGGATAATGAACTGGCTGGATGGTCACACTCAGAGTGCTGTGGTCAATGGCTCAAAGTCCAAACGGAGAGCATACCAGTGGGAATGATTTAAAACTGGAAGAGGGGAGGTTTAGACTGGAAGTCAGAAGGAAGTTTTTCACCATGAGGGTGCTGAGACACTGGAACAGGTTGCTGAGGGAGATTGTGGCTGCCCCCTCCCTGGAAGTGTTCAAGGCCAGATTGGCTGGGACCTTGAGCACTCTGGTCTGGTGGGGTTGGAACTAGATATCGTTAAGGTCCCTTCCAACCTGAACCGTTCTATACACTTATGAATCTATGAAGGTCATGAGACTCCTTAGCAGCAAGGAGATCAGGACTGGTGTTGCGAAAGGCTTTCTAGCAGTAACGATAGAGCCATGCTGGCATTGCCAGGGATGCTGTGGATTTCCTAACCTCAGCAGGCTCCAGAACAGGGCTGACAAATTGCCTGTCAGGCATGGCTATGCATCAGTTCTGCCTCACAGTGGTCCGGATGGTGTCCATCCCATCCCTGGCTTCTGCACCTCTTTCTTGTATTTTCCTGTTTCTCCTGTAGGAAAAGCACACCTCACCCTCTTCCATTGTTCTGCCTCACCCAGTGGCAGCTACAAACTGTGTCCTTGGAAGAGCAGAACAATGCCCAGCTTACCTGGAAACCCAAAGGATGATGTGATGTGGCCAAGGGTGCAGGAGGGCTCTGTGGCTCCTTTCCCTACATTCAGCACTGGAACTGGTAAATTTACAGTGGGGGAATGTTTGGTTTTATGGCATCAAACCTTTACCCAGACTTTTACTTGTCTTCCCTCTCTCAGTGCCAAGTATGTATGGCTTCCAAGCAAGCACCATGGGGCTCTGAGCATGTAAAAGTGAGTGACTACAATGGAAATGATTCTTGGGCTGTGGGATGGATCAATCAGAGTGAGATCTGCTGCATAACAGATGAGGAAACAGAGGGGTGAGTGACCCTCTCATGACACTTAGGACATCAGCAGCAGGAATATCTCCCAAGACCAGAACTAGAGTGTCTTTGGCACCTGACAAAGGAGGTTGATGAGGGCCAGGAGTTAGTGTGGATTTACTCCAGGCCCTTGCATAGGGCAGAAGAACAGAGAAGCAATCGTGAGCCATGTGTTCACCTGTTGATAGTGTTGGCTCTGAAGCTCTTCCAGCCTGGAGATGGTCTATGGCACTTCTCTGGACTGGTTCATTTAAGGTCATGTTTTCACCTACTACATGGGAAGTGGAAGGGGAACACATGGGGTCAGCTCTGACACTGCCTCAGTCTTTGTTTCTCAGGGGTCAGACTCGGGCACTGTTGAACAAACTGAGCGTTCTTTAAGCTGCACCAGAGAAGCGAGAGACACAAGTCTTGGGGAAAACCAGTGAGAAGGAGGTTCCTTTTTTAGTGGAGCCTGCTTCCCCTTCCCTTTGAAGCTGCACAGGCAGCAGGGAGAGGCCTCAAAGCCATCATTGCCTGAACATAGGGGGAAGGAAGTAACAAGCCCACCTAGAGCTGTGGTGGCTGAGTGTCTGCAGCCATGGGCTGTCCTCG
This sequence comes from Upupa epops, assembly GCA_013397515.1. Classification (NCBI taxonomy): domain Eukaryota; kingdom Metazoa; phylum Chordata; class Aves; order Bucerotiformes; family Upupidae; genus Upupa; species Upupa epops. Next base: position 37,099 of record VZRI01010009.1, read on the forward strand.
CTTGTCTGTAAGGACACCCTAATCCAGTGGAAATCCACAGCCAGGACGGCAGTGAAGGCATCCTGGAGAGATGTCCTGACTGCCATCAGTGCCCACTGGCCTGTGCCTGGAGTTGATGAGTTTAAGGCTTTTTTGGGGAGCTGAGTTATTAGATTTCTAGTGTGGGTCTGAGCCCAGCAAGGACAACCAGTTCTCTTTTTGCCAGGTTTGTTCCTTCTTCCTACCCATCCTCTGGACAGTGTTCAGCTGAGCCCTGCATCCCACTGCTTGCTGCATTGCAGGAGATGCTGCCCAGCTCCTGCTCAGTTTCGGTGCCTCCTGCCCAGTTGTCTAGAAGGGAGAGGTTCTGTAGCTCACAGGGAGGGCAGTGCTGGGGTGGATCTGAGGTGAGGAAAAGATTTTTGGGGCTGAGGGGAATCTGATGTGGACAAAGTACATCACAGCCTGTGGAGTGGAGTTTCTCCACGTGGCTGCCTTTGCAGAGGTGCTGTCCTAGGAAAGGGAACCTTCAGCTGGGCTTCTTATCAAGGATCAGCAGGGCCAGAGACACAGTACCTATCTGTAGAAACTGGGTGGAAAGCTGCTGCAGGGGAAAAGGGTGAAGGGAAAAGCCTGTATGGGGATTATTTTGGCATTTCCCAGCCCCCGATCCCCTCTTCTTTAGACACAGGGACTCCTTAGCCAGAGGATAGAGTGAGGGGCAGCACTATGGGGAGGTTACCCTGGGTCAGCCCAGGAGGTTACCCCAAGGTCTCTCAGCACGTGAGAGGGACCCAGTGAGGACAGAGCCAGAGCTTCTGCAATTCCCTGGGGAGACAAGATTGTAAAAGGAGCTGCCTCCCTACCTGCTGGCTGCAAAGCTGCCTCAGACACCAGCAGGGAGGCCTCCAGCCAAACAAGTGAGATAAATTCACTGATGACCCCAGAGCAGTCTTACATGGCCCATAAATGGTGTTCTTAGCAGCAATCTGCCAAGAACCTTCCACCTTCCAGGTGCTTATGATGGAAATCTGGAGATACCTCGGTCTGCTAAGCCTGGCTCAGTCACACGTTACTGATTTGGTAAAGTGTGTCTGTGTGTGGTCCAAACACAGGTTCTAGAAGTGTGTTGAGTAGAGAGGAATGGAAACATGACCCTGATCATAGATTTATAGAATGGTAGAGGTTGGAAAGGACCTCTAGAGATCACCTAGTCCAACCTCCTGCCAGAGCAAGATCCGTTAGGACAGGTTACACAGGAACATCCAAGTGGGTTTTGAAAGTCTCCAGAGCAGGAAACTCCACAACCTCTCTGGGCACCTTGTGCCAGGGCTCTGCCACCCTCACAGGAAAGGAGTTTCTCCTCTTGTAGAGGTAGAACCTCAACCTGTTGTATTTCTGGGAATTTTCGGGTGGAACCTGATGAATTTCTAGGCACCTCTGCAAGTTAGGAGTAGGTCCCATCTTCAGGAGCCATCTAAGCAATACCTCTGTGCTGATTTCATAGGATCATCAAATCATCCTGGCTGGAAAGGACCTCCAAGATCATCAAGTGCAATCTCCAGCCTAACCACCAGACCATAGTGCTATATCGACTACACCTCTCTTTTTTAAACACTTCCAGGGACAGTGACTCCACGACCTCTCTGGGCAGCCTGTTCCAGTGCCCAGCCACTCTTCTAGTAAAGAATTTATTTCTAGTAGCCAATTGAAACCTCCCCTGATGCAACTTGAGGCCATTTCTTCTCATCCTATCATTAGTGATTTGGAAGAAGAGACCAGCACTAGCCTGACCACCACCTCACTACAACTTGGAAGTAAGCAAGAAGCTTGGCAAAGAGGATTTGAGTTTGTGAAGTCACACTCCTGGAGAGGAAGAAGGGTCTGACCCAAGCAGAATAGCTGCTCTCATGGCATGTGTTTACAGCTGACTGGCCCTCACATCCCCTAGTCCCTTTGTATACATGGAAACCTGATTTGCTTATACATGTTCTCAATGGAAATCACCTTCCATGATCGACAGGGCTTTGTGTGGCATCCACTTCACTCTGCTCCCAGTCAAGGGTTTGCTCCAAGCCAAGGGAGTCACTCATGGAAAAATTACATTTCTATATGTCTGCATTCTCCCTCTCCCAAACTTGGCTCAGCAGCTTTAGGAACAGAGGCAGTGACTCTGGGAATCTGGAAGCATTGATGCAGCCAGATCTCTGCCCTCTGAGTTTGCACTGGTGTGGGCTTTTCTGCCCAGTTAGCAGGAATTCCCAGCTTGGTTTCTGGGTTTTTTATCTCACTGTGTCAGCTGAGGAAGAACAAACAGGACAGGGTGAGCACAATGACCAGGCAGCTGCTAACAGCTTGGTGTCTCTGCTGTGATGCTGGTCCATCGGGGCTGGCTGCCTTGCAAATTCCCTGGCACAGGGAGTTTACCCCAGGTCAGTGCCTCCCATCACATGCCACTGGCATGTTGACTCCAGCGCCAAGAGCCCAAAGGCTAAAGAAGGGTGTTGTCAGACCTGCTTCAGCTTTCTCCTCCCCAGCCAGGGCTGGTCACAGCTCAAGGGGACCGAGCTGAGCTCTGGAACTGTGTGGTTGGGATGTGCTCACTGTGCTGCTGGTTCTGCACTGTCTGGAGTTTCCCCTGCTTTGGCACTGCTGTCACTATGGGCACCCCAAACATAATCCAGCTGCAGGGGTAGGGACACTGGGGCTGCTTCCGCAGCTCCTAAATGTCACCTGGAATACCTTTGCACTGCCCTACTGTGACCCCAGAGCCTAGCACTGGTGTTTCCAGGCACTCAAATGAGAACAACCCACAGATAGGGAGGAGAACCCTAGGGATCTGGCAGGGGGATTGGACTGGATGATCCCAGAGGTCTGTTCCAACCCCACCATTAGGTGGCTGTGAATGAACAGATGAATGGCAGGAGGAAGGGATGGCTGGAGGGGTGGACAAATGGGAAGTGCTGGGAAGATAGATGGATGGTCAGGATGTTTGTATGAAAGAAAAGATGGAAGGATGGATGCATGGATGCATGAATGCATGGATGGATGGATGGATGGATGGATGGATGGATGGATGGATGAACGGATGCTCTGGCAGAGGGGCTGGACTTAGATGATCTTTCGGGGTCGCCTCTAACCCCTAACATTCCGTGATTCAGTGATTCTGTNGCGAGCAGAGCCCGGCGGGGCCGCCAAGCTGAGGATGGGCAGAGGAGCCCCGGCCGCAGCGGCGCTCCAGGTGCGGGGCCGAGCAAGCGGGAGGAGGGGTCTGAGCAACCGCTGCGCCCGGTGAGACCGGGAGGATCCCGCATGACCGGGGTTCCCTTGTAATCGCGGGGTCCCCTGTGCCCGGGAGGGTCCCGACTAGTCTGTACCCCTGGTGCCCATGGAGGGGGCGGGCAAGCGGGGTGGTCCTTGTAACCGGNCTGGCAGAGGGGCTGGACTTAGATGATCTTTCGGGGTCGCCTCTAACCCCTAACATTCCGTGATTCAGTGATTCTGTGACTCTGGAAGGGAGAATGGATGGAGGAATGGATGTCAGGCTGCCCAGGTGGGAAGGTCAGGCCTCCGGAGGCCGGGGCGGGGCGGGGCGGGGGGGGCCCCGGGCCCNCGGGCCCGTCTGTTCACGCTTACGGGGCGGGTCCCGCCGTAGCCCCGCCTCGGTGCCGCCGGTGCGCGGAGCGAGCAGAGCCCGGCGGGGCCGCCAAGCTGAGGATGGGCAGAGGAGCCCCGGCCGCAGCGGCGCTCCAGGTGCGGGGCCGAGCAAGCGGGAGGAGGGGTCTGAGCAACCGCTGCGCCCGGTGAGACCGGGAGGATCCCGCATGACCGGGGTTCCCTTGTAATCGCGGGGTCCCCTGTGCCCGGGAGGGTCCCGACTAGTCTGTACCCCTGGTGCCCATGGAGGGGGCGGGCAAGCGGGGTGGTCCTTGTAACCGGGATGTGGTCGAGGAGCCGGTGCACCCAGTGGGCACGGGAGGGTGGTGTAATGAGAGGGCACTGCTGGCTGTGTATTTGGGAAGGCGGTACTTATAAACGAGCTGTCTAAGCAACAGGAGGGGGAATGACCCTGGTGTGATGTGGGGGAGTCCCATGTACCTGAGGGCTTCCGCTAAAACCCCCTAGTGAGGGGTGCCCAGTGAGGGGGTGGGCTTTTTTCTCACAACCTTGGAAGGTTGCCCTGTGTCTCTCTTGTAGCCCCCAGGGGCAATTATCCACCGTGCCCCTGGCCAGGAGGAGCTGGTATCACCCTACAGAGGGCACAGAAGTCGCCGTCGTGTCGGGGCCCCACTGTTGTGACTCATTTCTGGACCTCAGGCTTGTTTTTGTCTGCACCGCCCCACAGAGCTGCTGCTCGGAGCCCAGGTGTGGGGCCCTGCCCAGCCCCAAGGGACCACCCCCCCATACCAGGGTCCCCGGGAAATCCCTGGGGCTCCCCAGCACCCGCCTGGAGTCAGGGCCACTGATGGGGGTGGCAGCGGGTCACCCATGTCGCTGCTCCTCTGTTGGGGTGAAGGACCAGAGGGCTACGAGTCACTTGCTGCTCCCATCACCCTCGTCCGGGTCGCCGCAGCCCAGTGGGGTGGAGGTGTAACCCTGGGCAGGACTCTGCTTTGGCAACAGGATGTGGTTTAGGATGTGACCAACCCAGCAGGGTGTCATCCCTCCCTGTCAGAGCCAGCTCCGAGATGTCCCTCTGTTGCTTCGCCCGCCAGCTTCTGCCCATAGCTGTGTGTGAAGGAGTGATTTGTAGCCATTCGGTGTCCCCAGTGGCTCCTGTGAGGTGGCCAGTGCTGACCGGAGGGATGCCCAGCGCCAGCGTAGCTTCATACCATGTACACTGGTGCAGCAGCTGCCCCCAAAGGATGTTTGGCTGCCTTGCTCGATGGAAGCCCTTAGGGAGGAAAAGGCTGGTCTGAGTCAAATCGCTAACAAAAGCGGCAGAAAGGGGGCTTTCAGACCTTTGTGTTCATGTTTATTAACATCTTGCAGCCTCCAGCCCAGCACCCGATCTCTTGGGCTGCTTTTGGGTGCTGCTGCTCGCTGTAGCAAAAATAATGCTGGGGCGGCTGTGAGCTGGTGCTGCCGGCCCTGCTGTGGAGGGACTGGGGCTGAACAGCTGCAGTTCATTTAGTTATTACCTTTAGTGTTCTAATCTTGGTCTGATGTGGGGAAATGCAGGATTTAACTCTTGTGTGTATTGGATGGTCTGGCTTTGTTGGGTTGGGTTTTTGAGGTGTTTTTTTTATTTGCTCAAAGTAAAAACCTGGATGGAGCTGCAGATTGTTTCTGAAACTTGATTGCAAAGTGTTTTGATGCTCTGGGTGTTGCTTAGACTAGACCTTAAACCTAGAAAGATGAGAAGATAAAGAGAGAGAGCGGAGTGATGGTGGTTGCAGTGGTGACATCCCTTAGTTATGGTGACAGCAAGAGGTTGTAGGGCTCAGGCGATGGCTGCTCTGTCCTTTGGAGCTGAGCTGGGAGATATGCTGAAGGTTTCTGGATCTGCTGCACCCCAAGACAGCACAAAGGTGTCTGGAGTCCCAGGCTCACAAAGTTGTCCTGCAAAATTGTACTGGGGGGGAACCCACTGCTCTGCCTTCCCCAGCATTGTATGGCATCGCTGTCCTGCTCCCTGCAGGGACAAAAGGAAAGGGGACGGAAAGTGTTGGAGGTGCTTATCCCGAGGGAGAAACTGTATTGCTGGTGTGATCGATTTGGAGTGGGGGTCAGGGCTCTTAACCCACAGCCCTGTTGCTCTGCTGCTGTGGGATGATGCAACTGGCCAGTCCTTCCCTCCACTGGGGATTGAGGGGGCCCCAGTTTGCAGAAACCAAACCAAAACTATCACCCTGTGCCTTTTGCTGAACATGAACATTGAAGATAGGAGTTTTGCACTGAGAAACAAGAACTGAATCCAGACGAAAGCACTGGCAGAGTGGTACTGCTCACTGCTCCATCAGTGCCTGGTCTCCTCACTGCAGCAGCTCTTGGGGCTGAGGGGTGCCAGATGCAGCAGTGGCTTTGACATCAGTTCCATGGCTATGGTGGGGTCCAGGCTGTGACGCCCACCAAGGGGCTTGGGAACTGCTATTCTGCCTTGCCATGCTGCAGCTCACTCTGGGGCAATCTCAGCTTCTCGTTTTTGGGTGCCCACTAAGCTGTTCATGGCATCCTGGAGCTACCNGCCTTGCCATGCTGCAGCTCACTCTGGGGCAATCTCAGCTTCTCATTTTTGGGGGCCCACTAAGCTGTTCGTGGCATCCTGGAGCTACCTTTTTTTGGATGATGAGTTTGAAAGTGGGTCTGCTGGGGGAGAGGCTCTGAGGGAGTACCCTGAGGCTGGTTTTGGGCTGTGGGGGCGTCCTGTTGCACCTGAACTCAGCTTCTATCAGCACATTGAACCTTCACTGGATAGTAGGTGAGAGCATGGGGAGGGGAGATGAGGCTTCTGTGGAAGCTGCCCCCATCCCTGTGGGCATCACACTGCAGCCTGGCAGGTCTTCCTCTGCTCTGCCCAGCTGTTTGGGGTTGCAAAATGTCACTCCTAGCTGCCGTGGAGGGAAATGTGACCTGGGGACGCAATGCAGCTCATGCTGTTTCCCTCCTTTCTACAAGATTTCCCTTCCACCTCCCTAATGATCTCGGTATTGCAGCCCTGCCTGTCCTTGTCACAATGAGAAGCAGCGTGAGAACAGTAGGGTTTGTCCCACCCAGAGCTGTTGTTGGGGGTCTCCACTTGACCTCTGCCAATGACCCCAGGTTCCATTCCCCTTGCACTGGGGTTGTTCACCTTCCTGGAAGTGTAGCTGGTGAGGTGGGTGCAAAACACGCTGAGCATCACCCTGAGGGGTAGCCAGGACCTTCCCAAATGCTACTGCTGGCACTAAGCCCCCTTCACCAGCCTCCTGGGTGGGACCTTGGCCCCCAAGCACCTTTCCCAGCTTTGGTCCCGTTTCTCTGATCATGCCTTTGGCTGCCAATTAGCCGTGAGAACTTGTCTCCCCAAAGATGCGCCCGCGTGCCTCTGCAGAGGCTCTAATTGCCGAGCTTTTATTAGGCTGTCTGTGCCACACTGGGGATTGTTGTGATTGTGTGCCCTGTGCTAATGAAAGGATGTGGCTGGTTGGCGAAGCTTAATTAGGAAAGAGGGCCACTGTTGGCAACGGCTTGGTGAGGCGATTCTCCTAATGGAAGCTGCTGAATAGGCAGCCTTGTAACGACAAGCAGGCTGGTGATGGGCACTGCCAACTGCTCTTCTCTGCTTGTAATTCTGGATTTCCTCCCCATTGTTCCTAAAATCCTCTTGGAAAAGCTGGCAGATCAAATGTTACATTTTCTTGCACCTCGCATCCTGTTTGGCAGCCGTGATGCCAGCATGTGCATCTGGAATACAGGAGTGGCTGGGCGTTAGCTCCTCCAAACTTTGCTTATCCCTCATTTCAAGCTCTGCCGCTGGGGAAAAATACAAATAATGAAATAAAAGCAGTGCCTTCGGATGCCACTCAGATGAGCCCCTCGTTTGCTCCCTGACCAGTGTGGTGCAGTGGAATGCGCTCAGCCAAGCTAGCAGATGCATGGCTGGAGGTGAGCTGGCTCTGCTGGCTGTGACAGTGTTGCTGAAGTGCAGTTGGGTTGGGAGCAGCCTGCCAGGGTTTCGTGTCCAGGGCTTGGCTGGTTTGTTCTCTGCTGTCCTCTCCTTGCCAGCATGACTGCTGTATTTAACCGTGAGCTGTTAGGTAAGAGTTCACCCAGCTTTGAGTCTCCTGCTGGTCGGAAGGAGCTGGGGGCTGGATCCTGCTCAGGGCAGCTGTGGGGCTCAGTGCTCCCACCTGCCCCGCTCAGAACAGGGCTGGAGAGCCCTATGCAGGTGTTCGGGACTCCATTCCCAGCTATGCCTGGCTGACCAGGCGGTGGAAAGGGTTGCAGATGTTTATAGCCAATAGATGTGATCGTGACCTCAGTGCTGAATTAGAAGGGGAAGAGGAAAACACAACCTGCTCCTGGGGTGCTGTGACAGCTCTTAATGGCTCTTGGTGCTGCAGAGGGACTGTTGGTGTTAGTGAAGAGCTGGAGATGGGGCCAGACTCCCTCAAGTGCTTTGTTTCGCTGCCCCAAATCCCTGCAGTGCTCAAGTGAGAGCAGCTCGGGAGCTTCTGAAATGCGGTAGGTCCCTGTTTTGGGGTGGGGTTAAGCAGAAGTGTGTTGATCCTGGCATGAGCAGCTTGTGATGAGGGTGCCTGGGGATGGAAGGACATTCTGAGCATCATCTCCCCTGTCATGCCACTCACGGCTGCTCAGTGCTGCTCCAGCCAAGCAGGAAGGGTTCAGCTTCAACCTGATCTTGTGTCTGTCCTTAGCAGCTGCTGCCCCGGGGAATTCCATCGTCTTTTTTTACTGCATGGAGGGGTTTGTGCTGCTCCATCCTGTGTCAACGTCCAGGGCAGTGCAGTGAGGATGAGTGTAGGGCTAGGGTTTGCACATGTTAGGAACATCGGTGCTGTCTTGAGCTTGGAGAAGTGTTTTTCGTCCTGTCCACAAAGGCCCATTCTTCATCCCAGTTTAGGATGAAACACTTCCCCTTTCAGCTGCTTCCCCTGACACTCAGTGTCTATTTAAACCCTTGGCTCAGAGGCTTCTCTGCACGCAGCCTCCCATCCTCTCAGGTGGCATTTCCCCTTTTCTCATTGTTTCTGGCAAGCTGTGCATGTGAAATCTCACAAATGTTCCTTCATTCTCAGTGTGTTTCTGTCGATAAACCTTGTAAACCAGCACTCACACTAGGTACAGCCCCCCACTGCCCATGGCTGGATGGTGGAGCTGCAGTAGCTCTTGGCTGCCGAGCTTTGCAGTCCGACTACTCAAATCCTGGCTGCTGCTCATCCTGGCTGCTCCCCATCCCTGTGTGTGGATCCTGCTCATCCGAGAGGGCTATTGCTTGAGTCTCATCTCTGTGAATCAATTAACCAGACTGCAGTCAAAGCCAACAAGCCCAAAGTCCCCAAAGTACTCTTGTTAGATGTAGGTTGTTCCCAGGTTGATGTGATCTGGATGCTGGTGGGTGTTCGGTCCTTTAGGGAATTGGGGTGGTGTGAATCCACTTTTGTTCTGAGGACCCCTGAGTTGCTGGACCACAGCACTGGGTTCAGAAGTGGTGGCGTGTTAAGTGGGTGTTTAACTGCATCCCACCTACTCCCCATTGTCTCCAACCAAAAGGCTACCAGGAGTGTGATGTGTAGGGTGAAAGGAGTAGCCTTGAACTCTGTGGGAGCTGGGCGCTGGCAGTCACCGTCATACCTGTTCCTGGGAGCTCAGCTCCCTATGCAAAGCTGAGCCAGGGTTCCAGCCCTATGTGCTGTGATGCTTCTGCCCATCACAGAAGGAACTGGGAACTGGAAGGGGTTCAGGCTGTGTTGGTTGCATGAGCTCTTCCACACCTTGCTCCTGTGATGTGTGACTTGGATCTGGGGACTGGCTCTGCATGACAGGTACCACCTGGTCCAACCCAGCTGGAGGCCCTGCAGAGATGGGGTGCTTGAGGTGTCCTTTGCAGCTGCCATATCACCATCCAATGCAGTCCCTGTGCCAGGGAGAAGGATGTAGGGTGATGGATAAGACCTTCCCATGAAAAGGACACCTCAGTTTGTCTTCTCTGTGACTTTTTCTGCTGACTGGCATGTAGCTTTGGTGACTGTTCTAGGCCAGGCCAAGTTCAAGGTCCAGACCTGAGCCAGGGAGATCCCATGGGCTTGAACCTTACTTGTGATGGGATGGCCCTGAGCTCTCCAGGCTGTTTTTGCAGCCTGCCCTTCACATCTGTAGTGTTTGGCACATCTGGGATGCAGCAGTAGCCTCCAGCACACCTTTGAACCTGCTTCTTCCCAGAGGTAGCTCAGGCTTTGGGAAGGTTTTGTGCCCTGGGTTTGTCACTCCCCTCTCCAATGGTAAGTGTAGGTGCTGCTGTGATATGTCAGTGCTGTGGCTTATTTGCAGATGCCTGGGGGCTGAACAGTGTAGGGTGGTTGGCCAGTACTGGCCATGCACTGTTGGATGGATGCCTACCTTCTTGGTCTGTCTCCTCATGTGGAGACTTCCTTTCTTCTCACCAACGTGATGCTGGTGCTGCAGTCATGCAGAGTCCTCTGGTCAAAGTGGGGTTCATGCTTTTCTGTGGGTGCTGGGAGCATTTGGGAATCACAGTCACAGTTGCCTGAGAGTGATGGGGAATAGCACAAGCCATCATTGCCATCATCCCTGTTTGTGATGCCGCAGCCAGCAGTGCTGAAAGTAAATGAAAGGTTTTGGACAACCGAGCTGGGGACTAAAAAGGCTCCTGGGTTCCCAGCAGGGCCCCCACAATGACAGGAAGCAACTTGTAAAGCTTGGTTTGGATACACAGGGGGGAAAGATTTACTTGCTTGTTTATGCTGTGAGTTAATCTGTTTAGTGGGCTTGGCACCGGTGCTCACAGAAAGCCCAGGGAGCCGGTCACACAATGTGTTCCCGGTGCTTTGTCTCACACTTCACTTTGTTTCACAGCTGGAGAAGTTAAGCAGAGACAGCCCACTGGCATCTCACTGTAAACTAGGTTTTCCAAAGAGGCTGAAGGAATCTGCGTTGGTGCTTGCAGGCCTTCACCAGGGAGCTGCCGGTGAAGGGGATGTGGGGCTGCGTTTGGAGAGGAAGGAACCCTGTTTCGGTGAGCTCAGTGCTTGGCTGCAGGGTGGGGACGGTCCCTGGTCCTGTGGAGGATAATAGATGATTCTGCAATAGAAAAAAACCTCCTGAATACATCTAATCCACAGCCCCAACAATCCAACCCCCCTCCTCATGAGCCAGGTAGTGAAGTAGGGAGCAACATGACGTGGTTTGGACTAATGAACTTTCAAGGTCCTTTCCAACTTCAAACTTTATGTGATAGCTTTGGGGGTCAAGAAGTCTTAGGAGGAGTTTGGAGATGCACAGGAAGGTGCTGGGTCAGTGGAACAAAGAATAGCTGGTGAGAATTTGTCATGGTATTGTGGTGTCCCTGTTTCCCTCAGTGTTTGATTCTACCCTCAATCTGATAATGCCACCCACGTGGAACCTTGCACAGTAAAAGTGGATTTTCCCCAAGGGCTGTGTTCCAAGAAGCCCCATAAACACAGCACCTGTAGGCTTGGCAGGTGGGGTTGAGGTCTGTGCCCAGAGGTTGTAGGTGCTGGGCTCCTTTTCAAGCTGAGAGTGTCATTGGAGCATCTTCTGCTGCGAAGAAACCTTCAGCTCTGGAGCAAGCATAGCGCCTCAGGGCATGGAACTCCACCCCAGCTGTCCTAACTGCTTTTGGGATGGTGTCTCTTGCTGAGCATGGAAATACCTGGAGTCTTGTCCCCTTTGCCTCACATGAGTGGCTGTAAGACCTTTTCAACAGGGATGCCTGATCTATCCCACCAGGCACCCTGCAAATGTTGGGGGAGACCATATGATACTGTCCTTCACTTCCTTCCTGACAGGAGCAGCCCGTGCTGCTGCCTTGCTTTGGGGAAATACCTTTTTTTTCCCCTAAGTTATGCACTTGCTCCAGTCCTCTCCTGTGATGCAACAGCTACTTCTGTGCTGAACTTCCACCTTCTCTGAAGAACAGCTCTGGAGTTCGCATCACATCCTGCAGACAGCCCTCAGGCAGGCTGTGCCAAACCCCATTGCTGTCTCCAGCCCGAGTTTTCTTGGGGCTTGACTTGGCACTGAGCTCATGATTGACTGCAATGTGGAGGTGAAACTTAAACCTTCCCTGTTGTGATAGAGGCTGATAGAAGCCAAAATTAACTCTTGCATCACGTGGTGAGGGATTTTCATAATTGGTGCCAGTAACAAGCCCGTTTCCTCTCTGAAGAGTCAGGCAGTCTGTGTAACTGGGCTTTTCTTACGCCAGCAATGTGTCATTTCAGATAGGGTTTGGGGGGTTTTTTTTAAAGGAGAAAGCTAGAGGTTTCTCTCAACCTCACTGAGTTTTGCAAAACCCATGCAGCCCATGCTGGGGTCATAGATGGGGCTGATATGCCCCAGATCATCTCTCCATACCTATTACAGGCTGGGTGAGAGCAGTGCTGGAGTGGCAGGAGAAGGGGAGGTGATGCTTACTGCCTGGCACTGGTGGCACAGCAAGGAATCACAGGGGTTGAAAAGGACCTCAAAAGATCTTCTATCCAACCCCCCTGCCAGAGCAGGATCACCTAGGGCAGGTCCCATAGGGCTGTATCCAGGTAGGTTTTGAACGTCTCCAGACCAGGAGACTCCACAACCTCTCTGGGCAGCTTGTGCCAGTGCTTTGTCACCCTCAGGAGGGAGGAGATGGGCTCGAAATGTGCTGTGCTCCTAGCCAGAAAGTGAAATATGGGACTGCTGGAACCAGCAGCTCTGGTGGATGGGAAGGTGAGCAAAGCCTTGATGGAGGGGAAATAAAAAGAGTTGCAGGGTAGGGATGGAGTTGTTTTTTCTATGTTCTTTTTTAGAAAGGTACTGTTCAACACCAATGTGCACTTTACAGTGATGAAATGCAAGAATTTCCCCCAGACCTCAGTAGCTGCTCATCTGCCTTGAGGTAGGAGGAATGAAAAGGCAGTAGGGAGCCAGGAATGCACTTGGAGCAGGGAACCACTCTCCCACTCAGTTTAAGTCTGTTGCTGCTTGTTCAGCCCTTGAGGATGTGGGCATAGAGAAGTCTCTTCTTTGCAGCAGCCTTTGTGATTGAGTTTAGCCCACCCCAGTGTGAAGACGAGCAGGGTGTGTTTTCTCACTGCCCTTCCGTTTGAAGCGTGCCCTTCAGCATCTCCAGAAACAGGACTTCTGCAGTTTCCTTCTGAAACCAGTGCAAAAAGTACAGAACATATTCTAACAACACTGAGGAGACACATTCACAGAGTTATTGAGGCTGGTAAAGCCCCCTGAGCTCGCCCAGCCCAGGACCTAACATTCCTCCATTGGCCAGACCAAGGTACTAAGGGCCACAGCCAGGCTGTCCTTCAACACCTCCAGGGATGAGGACTCCACCACTGCCCTGGGCAGTCCATTCCAGGGTATGATCACCTTGTCCATGAGAAAGGGCTTCTTAACATCCAACCTAACCCTGCCCTGGCAGCTTCAGGCCCTGCCCTCTTGTCCTGGCACTGGTTGCCCGGAAGAAGAGCTTGACCCCCACCCAACTACAACTGCCCTTAAGGGAGTTGTAGAGAGGGAGAAGGTCCCTCCTAAGTCTCCTCCAGGCTAAACAACCCCAGCTCCTTCAGCCTCTCCTCATCAGCCTTTCCCTCCAGTCCCTCACTCAGCCTTGTTGCTCCTCTGGACCTGCTCCAGCCCCTCAGTCTCTTTCTTGAATGAGGGGCCCAGAACTGCTCCCATTACTCAAGGGGAGGCCTCATTCCCCCTATGCCTTTCACTTTCCAAAGCCTGACACTTGAACAATTCAAGAGGGCTTGTGTTACAGGAGCTGAAAGTAATGGGATTAGGAAAGTGAAGGTCACAGCTTTAGCTGTATATGGGGATGAAGGCAGCATCTTGCTCATGGTAAGAGCATCGCTGATTGGAAGGACCTGCCATGAGTCAAAGGGGTTGCACACAGAGACTTGTCCTTTTGGGGAAAGGGAGAAGGTCCCATCACAGCTGCTCTTCTCGGTGATGGCTCAGTGGGACTAATTTAGAGATCATTTTTTTCACAGCATCAAGATGCATCACAGCTTTAAAGGGGTAGTGAATGAGCTTCTCACCTGTTTGCCAAGAATGCAGTAGATCCTGTCCTGAAAAGTGGAAATGGTAAAGGAGAACATGTTAAAAATAAGTCCAGAGGAAGTCTCAGTGTGCTGAGTAGGTTGGAGGGAGGTTTGCAGACAGTTCTGCACTGGACACTGTTGTGGCTTCAGTTTCCCGAGTGCTACTGGTCAGGGTCTGGTGCTGGTCAGAATCTCCACATAGCTGCTGGTTCACATTGCTAACCTCACAGCAAGAGAATCACTCTCAAACCATTCTGGGACTTTCTGTAAGTGTCTTCAGCTTCTATGAGTCTGCGATGCTTCACGGGCTGCCTCTGTTTTCCAGGGGAATGCATAGTGAGGCTCTGATTCAGGTCTGAGTATGGAAGCAACAAACCTCCAAATGGCTGCTTTGAGCTCAGGTCAGTCAAGATGCAAAGTCAATGCAAAACGTAATCCCCATTCAGTTGCCAATCAGTGTTTTGTGTCTGGGAGGTCCCTTGGCTTCCTGACATCTGCTGCTGGTCTTCTCAGTGTCCAGGGTTAAGCAAGATGGGTGTTGTGCCCCCACCACAACTCTGGTACCTGAAGGGCAGGACCCAGCACCCACAGCTGATGAGCTGCAACTGCTCTTGTTCTCCCCCAGCAGTTCCTGTGAGACCCCAAGGACTGGATGAGGGGGTCTGCTTTGTTTTCATCACCTGACATCACTTGCTGACAGACTGCTGATTGAAAAGATGGAAGTGATGCTGTGGTCTTGTCTTTAATTCAGCCCTTGTTGAGCTCAATTGGATTGCTGATTCCACATTGCTGAAGCTCCCTTTTTATTCCTTTACCCAACTGGAGCTATTCCTGCACAGGGACACCCTTTGGAGGGATCAGAGGGGTTTCATGTGAGCAATGAGAGTCTCATGAGTGGCACTCTACCTCCATGAAGTTGATCCCATAGTGCCTCCTGCAAATGATATGATTGGTGATTCTCATACACCATGCCATATGTACTTCACCTTGTTCCTGCCACAGACTTGTTTCTCTCCTGTAGCTGAGAACTGCCTGGGGGCTACTGGTGCTGTCCTCAGCCCTGCCACCTCCAAGGCTGCTGGTCCGTGTTCAGGTTTTAGCTTCCTGCTGTGGCTTCCTTGCCTGGACTTGTCCTGGTGTGACCAGAAGCTGAGCCTGGCTTTAAACTCAACCTCGAATGTTGCATGTCTGTTTCCAGCTCCTGGGCTGTGCTTTGCCATGTGCTTTACTTGAGAATATTGGGTTGGGCTTAGGATGAGAATATTTTTGCTGTTTCACATAGCAGAAATAAAATCCTGGAGCTGCTCTAGTCAGTGTTGTTGTCATGAGAAGTTCATTACCACAATGATAATGTGAGGGCAGCTGCACTCTGAAATCACTAAGATTGCTGTGTGGTTGCAGTCTGTAGATGCTGGGAGCAGCCCCTCTTGCTCATCTGACAATTTCTTAGTAAAAAAATAACCTGAAGAAAATTGACTCCAGAGATGAGAGCCAGGGACAGCTGTAAACAGCAGTATCCAGTGATGATCATTCCATCAGGGAAAAGACTTCTGATCCAACCTAACCCTCCCCTGACACAACTTGAAGGCTTTTCTTCTTGTCAACAATAGGTTGGTGACTTGAGAGAACACCCTTCACCTCTCTCCACCCTCCCTTCAGGTAGTTGCAGACAGCAATAAAATCTTCTGTGAAACTCTTTTTCTCCAAACTAAACAACCCCAGTTCCCTTAGTCTCTCCCAATCAGACCTATCCTCCAAGTCCTTCTCCAGCCTTGTTGCCCTTTTCTAGACCCTCACCAGGCCCTCAATGTCCGTCTTGTATTGAGGTGCCAGAACTATCCCCCAGTACCTGAGGTGATGCCTCACCAGTGCCCAGTACAGGAGAACTGCTTGTTGCGGCCACTGGCTTTTCCTCCACTTACATCTTGTCCAGAGGTGACAAAACCCAGAGGAGATCTGGGGATCTCCAGCTGATAAAATCACTTGTTGGCTTCTGCTTTTGTTTGTTATGAATCAAATCGGGGTGAGGGGAAAGAAGTGAAAGCTGCAGTAAGTGAAATCTGTAGTAACTTCCATGTTCCCAGGATTGCACTGTCTGAGCTTCTTACAGGCTTTGAAACGTTTGATTTGGCAGCTGATGGCTGAGGAAGGAAGCGTGATTATTCCTGCTTCACGTCTGGGAAGCAGTTTTAGGGAACAGGTATGGGAGTTGTCTGGTTTAAGGACACCTGCCTCATGCTTAGCTTCACATTTCACTTAGTCTGGGGGCTCCCCCTGAGGACAAACTCAAGTTGGAGGGGATGAGCTGATGTGCAGACCAGATGCTGTCGCTGTAGAAATTGAATTGCTTACAGATTCACCTCACTTTTATGTAGGTGAAGTTGGAGGCAGTGGATCCTGCCCTTCGGATAGACCCAGTGCCACCGGAGACCTTTACATGTTGTTGGTTTTCCAAAGTCACCAGATGATCTTTTGCTCAATTTTCCTGCTTCATGCCTTGTAATCTCTAATTTTGTTTGATTTTTGGCTTTGGTTGAAGTTGCCAGCCTTGGTTGTATTGCTCTAAGAAAGAAAATACCCCAAGGTTTGTCTGGTCTTTGCCTTGATGGGGTTTTGGCTGTGCAGCAGGTTCACAAAAGTATTTGGGGTGGTTGAGGTTTCCCTATTTCACTGTGCACTTGGTGTGCTAGGAAGTCCTGTCATGGGAGTTGCCAGGACTGCTGGTGGTCCAGAGTGCTCAGAGAAGATGTAAACCCCTCTGACAGAAGATCTGACTAAATAGTTGTGCGTGTGAATCAGCCCCTCCTGGACCTGAGCACAGCACACCAGCCCTAGTCACCAGTCAGCTCTGCATGGCTTTACTTCGTCTGAATCCTTGTTGTGATCAGGTGTTACGCAGCACAGTCTCGTTCTTTAGGTGGTGAGGGAGTATTAGCTCCCTGTCAGTCTTGCATCCCAGGGCAGGGGTGACCTGATAGCAACCTTGCAGTCCCTGAAGGGGGCTACAAGAAGGCTGCAGAGGGACTGTTTATGAAAGCCTAGAGTGATAGGACAAGGGGCAATGGTTTCATATTATGGAAGGGCACACTGAAATGGGCTGTTCAGAAGAAGTTCTGTAGCAGGAGGAGGGTTGAACACTGGAACAGATTGCCCAGGGAGGTAGATGTCACTGGAGATATTCAAGGTGAGGCTGGACAAGCCCCTGGGCAACCTGATGTAGTTGAGAATGTCACTGTTCCTTGGAGGGTGGTTGCACTAGACGACCTTTGGATGTCCCTTCCAACCCTATGATTCTATGAATGGCCACTGATACAAAACGCAAACAGTAGTTTATCCAGGAATCACAGAATGATTAAGGCTGGAAAAGACCTCTGAGATCAGCCCAGCCCATAAACTAACATCACCCCATCAGCCACACCAGGGCACTAAAGGCCACAGACAGGCTGTTCTTTAACACCTCCAGGCATTGGGACTCTACCACAGCCCTGGGCAGTCCATTCCAGGCTCTGAGCACCCTTGCCCTCAGGAAGGGCTTCCTAACATCCAACCTAACCCTTTCCTGGAAGCTTCAGGCAGTGCCTCCTTGTCCTGTCGCTGGTTGCCTGGGAGAAGAGCCCACCTGACTGCAACCTCACTTCAGGGAGTTGTAGAGAGGGAAAAGGTCCCTCCTGAGTCTCCTCCAGGCTAAACAACCTCAGCTCCCTCAAGCAGAGCAAATATTGCCCATCACTCCTTTTTTACCTCCCTCGAGGCCATCAGACTGCTGAACAAAGCTCTTGCAGACCCCTGAGTTACCTTCTAAGGACTGACTCAACCTGCCCCAAGAGCCCCGTCTGTGTTTTGATGTCCATGAGGATTTGGTTCATCTGAGAAAGTAAATTTTCCCTGTTGGTTCTGGGGAGATATAAGGGTGCTCAGAGCCCTCAGAGATGACCGATCTCATGATACAGCTGGTGCATTCTGTTTTCTCAGAAACTCCCAACAAGGTGTAAATGATGGAAGTTGTGTTTTGACCTTGTGGCCATCACTGTGTGTCTCTTTGCTAATTAATGTGCTGTAATTCCTGTGCTAGCAGATACTGCCTCTAAAAATACCTAGGAGTGCATCTCTGGTGTTAGTGCTCTGCCAATAAGTTCTAAGCAGGGAATATGTTAAGATGTGACACACTGTTTAGCTCTGTTAGAAAGCTTCTGGCAGTGGGATCTATGAGACTCCCTTGGGGAAGTGAGACAGGAGATTTTGCCCTCTAAATGGGACTAACGTGTCTGTCCACATCAACAGAAACCCATACTCATGGCTGCAATTCTTCTGATTGAAACTCATTGGTGGATGGCTGCCGGATGGCTGCCACATGCCATGGATTAAGAAGAGGAGGCTGAGAGGAGACCTTACTACTCTTTACAACTGCCTGGAGGGAGGCAAGTATTGGCCTCTTCTCAGAGATAACTGCTGTTGGGACCAGAGGAACTGGCTACAGGTTGCCCCAGGGGAAGTTCAGATTGGAAATTAGGAAGGAATTCTTTAGTGGAAGAGCAGTTAACCATTGGAACAGGCTGCCTAGGACAGTGGGGGACTCCCTGTCCCTGGAAGTGTTCAAAAAGCAGTAGCTCTGGCACTTTGGGACGTGGTCTAGTGGTCAGGGAGGTATTGGGTTGAAGATTGGACTTGATGATCTTGAAGACCTTAATGATACTGTGATTGTGTAAGGACCTATAGAGTGATGCTGGGATCTGCTATCCAACGTGGAACACAGGCCTGAGCTGCCTGGGAGGAATTTGGATCCTGATCCCCATGTCCATAACGAACTGATGGTGGGACACTGTTGATAAGTGGTGGAAACTGTCCTTGAGACATCTGTCAGAGGTTGGATGGTGTGTAGCTGTTCCTATAGCATCGAAGTGGGAAGATTCCAGCTGCATGAGTGTGTGAGGAGGAGCAGATCTCTTGGCTGCGCTGGATCTGCTCTTCCCCATCACTAGATGGTCTGTATGGCCATGGGAAGGAGATGAAGGAACTCACCCCTTAACACAAAAAGATTTGCTCCAGAACTGCTTGAGTCCAGCCTAGCTGTGCATGTCATTTAGGGGAGCACAGACAGTCATGGCTTGGACTTGTACAGCTGCTTTTATGTCTTTCCATCTGCAGCTTCTCCACCACTGAGCCACACATGCTCTGGTTGAGTATCTTGCAGCTTTGTGAGCGCCAGGGGACACCGTGATTAGCTCTGATGGGATCATTTGTGTGGAAGCTTTATTTTTGTATTTTCTTGAACGTAACAGTTGGGTTTCCTGGAACTGCTTGGCCCAAACCAGAGCCTTTTGCATGTTAGCAGCCCCACAGCTTGTTTGTGCAGCGTGGCGGGTTGCCACGTGTGGCTCTCGGATGTGGCAGGACAGTGAAATCATCATCCAGAATAGGAAATGGTGGCACAACTTCCCCCCCAGCTCTAGAGTACTTCTCCTTTAGGCCCCAGCGTGCGGGAAGATGAAGTAAGAAGATCTCTGTCGAAAATGCAGAAGTGTGGGTAGCTCCTGGAAACCATCTCAATGGGTGAGCCTGTGGCAGAGCCTTCAGCTTCGGCCAGTGGGGAGGGGTATGTTTTTGTGTGGATGGCTCAGCTACATGGCTTGTGGCTTCCTCTTCGGGTGGGAGGTCTGTTTGATGTCTAATGAGAGGCAGAGAGTGGGTGGGCTGAAGGCTCTGCAGTCCTTCTGGAGAGTCGTCTTCTCCAGTTCTTCTGTCTTTGGGAACTGGCAGCCCGTGTCCTGCTGTTAGATTCCATGGAATCTAACAATTCCATGGAATTATCCCCACTTTCTTTGATGGTTTGTTTGGTGATGCCAGAGGGAAGAGTCATTGTCCAGGTCCAGGCTGAGCTTGTTCAGACCCCGTGTACTGTTCACAGCAGTGATGCCAGAGAGGGACCGAGGCTGCTGGGGTTTTGGCTGGAATTTTCTTTGACCTCATTTAATTACTGAGCCCTATGTGCTCAGCAGCAGGGCAAAACCATTGGGAAAGCAGCTTATGCAAAAACATCTTGAGCATTTCCAGACTTCCAAGGTCACAGGGCAGATCCCACAGCAGACCCTGAGTTTCACCCACAAAACCCTCGAGAACAGCTCAGTGAAGCCATGGGGCAGAGCTGGGGTGGACACGTGGAGCCCAGCAGATGTGATTAAGAACATGCTATGGATGAAGATGACTGATGGTAGGCCACCTGGCTTCTGAGGGCTCCTGGGTCTCATGGACAGCTGTGGCAGATCTTTCCTCCTCCAGCTGCAGCTCCAGGGGCTTCAGTGTGTCCATTGGAAGGAGAAGCACGTGTTCCCCACTGAGTAGAGCAGCCTTTGAATCTTGTACCCCAGCTCTGCTGTCCACTGAATCATGATGTTCTCAGTCTTTTTAGAGTTGGGGTGAGGTTGGGAGGGGCTGGATGAAAAGCTGTTGTTGGGAGTGTTGTCTAGAGAGGAGGTGCTGTTATGAGGGAAGTGTCTGTGAGTGTTGGCAGTGAGAATAGGCAGAGCGGAGCAGCCGTAAGTCCAGCAGGACAGCTGGTTCAATGGTCTTCTCCCACATCTCCCAGAGGTTTACCCTAACACCTTTGGTGAGTTACTTCTCTTCTGTCTTCTTAACCCTTTTTCCTGCCAAGGGCACACTGAAGCTGTAGCACAGGCTGCTGGTACTGTTTCTGCTGAAGGGGGACAATCCAGAACTGACAGTACCGGGCTGCAGGATGTTCTGGTGCAGCTGGGCTGTTCCTCTGTATTGTGCTTCCTCTACTTGAGCTTTTCTGTAAGATGAGCTTTTCTTACAAGACTGTGGAATAACGATAAACAGAGAGATAACTAGAGAAAAGATTATGTAATATAACACCTCTCCAGGTTTGTAGCCCTGGTTGGAAGGCTCTGGCCAGCCTTTAGATCACTGATATCTTCCAACAAGCAAAAGGTCCCAATCTAGATCAGCTGCTGCTGGAGGACTGTACTTCTGCAGGTAGAGCTGTTCTCTCCTTGAAGCTGAAATGGCCAAACCCAAGGTATGGGCTCAAACATGTTTGATGTGGGCATATGACAGAGTATTTTGGGGGGTTGCCTCTCTGGGCATTGCTAACTTGAGAACCTGTGGTTCAGCTCTCATTGCTTGGTGGCTGTCAGTCTCAAAAGTCAAGCTCTCTGTCTGAGAGGGTGGGGGTGACTCCAGCATGGAGACCATCTCCTTGGTGATTTTTCACCTGGAACTGGAGCTTTTGTCTTTGAAAGTCAAAGCAAAAGCAGAAGAGCTTTATCCCTGCCCTTGTGACAGTGAAGTCTACAGCAGTGCTGCTGTAGGTGTCTGCAGGCTTCCCAGCTCTCGGTGCGGCCTCAGCAGTGTTTGTGAGAGACTGGTGAGCCACTGAGGTGCATGTTTGATGGCCAAACAGGCAAAGCAACTTCAAATGCTGTTGGGTCAGTTTGGTAACAGATTCCAACCCAGATCTCATATCACAGCAAGCAAATCCATTCTGTCCTTGCCAGGGATGCTGGAGTTGGTCCTAGGAGTAACAGCATTAAAGAGATGAATGTTTGACACCTCCATTTTTAGCGAGGAAAAGTTCAATGTAAATAGGACTGAGCTTTCTTCTGCAAAGGCTGGTGCTGGCCCTGCTTGGGTCCCCTTTGGGGTGAGTGTCATGTCTGATGGGTGGGTAGGTGTGGGAGTGAGCAGCTCTCCTAGCCTGGGCGGTAGCTGAGAGCTCCACGTTTCAAAGGGCATTTCTCTTCATTTTAACGTCTGTGCCTGGGCTAAGTAATTTGAAGCCTTAATTGCAATCATGGATCCTCCTCTGTTTCCAGAATTCCCCTAATTGCCTTGCAGTGAGAATTTACGAAGCCGGTAAAGACAAACTGCTGTTTTGGGGTTGATTTGTTTTTGGTGGAGCGGGGGGGATTTGGTGGTGTAAGATTCCTGAGCCCAAATAACACTGGGCTCAGATGCATCTACCCTTGCTCTGCTGTGTGCTGCAGCACCCAGGCCCTAACAAGGGGGGGGGGCATTATCAAGGGCGCAAGCTGCTTTCTATGCCTGCATTTCCAAAGTGCTAATCTCATTTGTTTTATTTCCTTTCCTATTTTTTCCTCCCCTCTCTTATTCCTTTTCAGCCCCCCTCTAATCTAGCTCTGCCAGGTTCCCAGCTCCTTTGGCTGGAACGAGCCCCAGTGAATTCCTTTATCTGTCTGTTTGGCAGCCCTGGGCCAGGTGGCCAAGTGGTTAGTGGGCAAGTAACATTTTTCCTGGCTCATTGATTAGATTTACTGAGCCGAGTGGTTGCTTCTGCATCAGGCTGGATGAGGCAGTTCTGTCTTTCCTAGGAATTTGTGCTTTAAAAAACCCCAGAGCTCTAAGTCAGAGTTGAGGGGCCAGACCCACAGTTCCCCCATGTGCTGCTGTGGAGAGCGTGTGCTCTTCTCATGCCGGGCTCTGTCTCTGCTGGGTGCTGCTGCAGTGCACTTCTGTGTATCACCCTCTTACTGCTTGAAGCACTTCAGGATTTCCATCTGGGTACTCGAGGTGCCGTGGAAGGATGTCTTGGTTAAGGCGAGTGGTTCTTGTGGGTTAGAAGTAAACTCTGTAAACCACCCAGTGTGCTTTGTGTTAGAGATGTGCTTGGGGACTTGTCCTGCTCTGCCAGCCCCACCTGCCAGGGTTACAGATGGGACTGTGAAGGCTACATTAGGAAATGTAGAATGGAGCATCCCAAGGAAGCTGTGGCTGCACCATCCCTGGAAGTGTTCAAGGCTAGATTGAATGGTGCTCTGGGCCACCTGGTTTGGTGAGAGGTGTCACTGCCTATGGCAGGGAGTTAGAACTAGATGATCATTAAGGTTCCTTCCAACCCAGACCATTCTGTGATCCTGTGAAGAAATTCATGCCTTAATGGGTTGGACTAATGATCCTTGGGGTCCCTACCACCCTCGTCTACTGTGATACCTTAATCTGGCTCTGTTTTGCAGCCAGTGACAATTCAAGCACATTGCACGTGGAGCCCCTGCATTTGGAGGGGGAAACTGAGGCACAGATTGGTCACTCACCACGTCAGAGCACCAGAGCTCTTGGTTTCTATTGTGGACTTTCAGTTCCCTCTGTAACCACTGGACAACACCGGCTTTTTCTTGTCTGTACTGTCTGGGAGAGAGACAAATGCTAGGGAGCTTATCACCTGCTGGAACTGGGGACCCAGTGCCGGGGCCTTGGGACACCTTTGGAGGCTGATGGATGCTCGTGCGGTGTTCTGTTGCTGTCATCCCATGTCCAAATAGGCAGCTCAGATATGGGGAGGCCAAAGTGGCAGACACTTTCTGGCAACAAGGGGAGTAGGATTTCTCCAGAGAAACTCTCAGCGCTAGACTGGACAGTATTGGAGCATCTTGTTAAGATGCATAGACATCTTAAACTATTTAGTGAGTTGCCCATGGTTTGATGGGGTGATGCGGAAATGGTAGATGGGTCTAGCTGACTTGTCCTCCTCTGGTCCTACAGATGCATGGGGGTGACTCTGCTTTGTTCTCCTATTCCTCAGCAATGCTAAGGCTTCCCTTGTGAAAGGGGACACACAGGAGGAGACTCAGAGTCCCTTTGCCTGTGTCTCTTTGTCTTGGGCTCCTGCTCTTCCCCTGGGCAAAATCTGCAGCTCTCAAGGTTCAGTGCAGACCTCTGGCTGCTCCACACAATACTTTATGGAGGCTCTTACCTGATAACTGGTGTCACTGGAGGTGAGAGGGTCTGATCCTCCTCTTCTAGTTGTTTGCATCCCCTGGTACTGGGTGATCTCAGAGGGTAAAGCACTGCACAGCCACTGCCCATGGAGAGGAGCTTGGTGTTTTTAGGTCCCTGCAGTGACCATCCGTGTAAGCTTTTTTTGGGTTATGTCCAACTATTTGAAGTCTCTGAAAGGAAGAGGATGTTCAACAATTTTATAAAGCCAGGGTTGGTGCCAGCTTCAACAGACAGAGCCCAGCAGGCTGGCAGGTATTGCTGCCCTCAGCAAAGAGCTGGCTTTGATGTTGTGTCTGTCAGCCTCTGCAGCTGTTTCCTCCCTGGAGCTCTGGGCAGTCAGAGGGCTACTGCAGGCAAACCCAGTCAGGGATGCTACATCCAACTGCCTCATCTCACCCTACCCACTGCCTCATTTCATACTGGGCTGGGCTGGGCTGGACTGCACCCCAGCTGGTAGAAAGAGCCAAATCCATTGGTGATTTGGGGCTGGTTAAAATCGATTGGGGTGTTCAGAATGAGAGAACCACCACAGTTACTGGAAGGAGTTTTGTCAGCAAAGAACTGAGGGAGCAGAGCAGAAATAGCTGCGAAGTGTCAGAAGGCTGTGAGAGCCTCAGTTCTCACCTAACCCACTCGAGAGCTGCCCTCCCAGCACAGCACTGGTTGTTTATCTATCAAAGACCCACTACTGCTGGATGTAAAGTGCCTGGTGACTGGTCCTAGTGCCCAAGCAGCAGAGTCATTAGACGGAGCTGGACACCTCCCTGGGGCATTAGGATCTCCCCAAGGAGAGGTTAGCTTCCCAGAGTGCTGACCCCAGCTCTTCTCTGCTGGTCCCTGCTGAACATGAGGCACAGACTCCAGCTCTGTCAGAACAACCTGGCAGTTGCAACAACAATCAGCGTGGCCTCCTGCTTGTTTTGAGTTCACGTTTGGAAATTAAAAGCAAAGGAACAACCCAAGGTCTTCCTAGGGGTAAGAGAGGAGGGGACCACATAGGTTCCAGCTTGGGAGTGCTGGTGTGGGAAGAATCCAGCTGTGCTGGCAATGCAGATGGGCCTCCCTTTGCTTCTTTAAGGTAAATAATTTAAAACCATCCAGAAAGCCTGCCTGAGCACTTCTTAGAAACAAGAAACAGTCCCTGGTTCATGGGCTGAACTCAGGTGTGACCTGAGCTGGGAGTGTGGCAGATAAAAGTGTGGAAAGGCCAAGAGAAAACAGGAAAAAGCCCAGAATAAATTATAGCAGCTCCTGGGGTGAAGTGCTCTGGGTTTAAGGTGCTGTTGGGATACAGGTATGGTTCTTGCTTTGCCCCAGGCTTCCTGGGTGTCCTGGGCAGAGTCATTTTGCCCTTCAGCCATGTGGGTCACAGTCTGCTTTTCTTCCTCAGAGGAGTGATTTGAGGATAAGGGCACTAAATAATGTTCAGTTCTGGCACTGAGGGAATGGGAATTGAATAATTCCCTAGGATCGAGGCTCCTGGGGGAGACTGGTGCTAATCTGAGCTTTGGGAATCAAGTGATTCTACCTCAGGGCTGTGACACGTGGCTCCTCAGCCACAGCCTGGAAGCTGTAAATTCTTCAAATTTTGAACGCTATAAAAATATGGGGTGTTTTTTCTCTTTGTACAGCTCTCTGATAAATCGGGATGTGTCCAGCGTCCCATGAAAGGGGCTCTGTGCAAACCTATAACCCCTACAGAGCTCTAACACATCACACTGAACTGAGGCTGCTGCAGGAGTTGGCTGAGCTGAGCAAGACTCTGGGGACTACCAAGTATGATGCTGAGGATGGCAAAAGTGATGGGGATGGAGAAACAAATGATGGGGATGGAGAAGTCTGAGGCTGGTATCCAAAGAGTGTGGGTGCAGGATGGAAGTGGGGGACCCACAGGTTTGAATCTAGGGTGTGAGTCTTCAGCCCCAGGCAGGGACTGCATGGAAAGGGGTATGACTGGGCCATCATGGTTTTGGGGGCTCAGTCCTGGTTGATTAAAGATGCAGCTTTGTCATCCCCCTCCTCAGCCAGCAACAGGATGTGTCTGTGAGCTGCAGCTGGAGGGGAACCCATTCCCATCTGTGCTCATGGTTGAGGCTGTGAGGGCTCATTCTTTCAGTAGCTGTGAGTTGTTGTGGGATCAGCCCCGCATCCTGCCTGCCCCAAATGCTGCGAGCCCTCCTCCAGGTCTCCCGGAGAGGAGGATGTGGCTGACCCTGCTCAGGGGTGTCAGTGCTGTGATGGGATTTCAGAGGAGTGATGGGGAGCCTGTGGCATCGGTAGCCCTATGTCGTTTAAGGGTGCTGCTGTCTCTGGGCTAAGGGGCTTTATCTGGTCCAAACCCAAGGAGCAGGCTGCCGATAGGCCAGCTCTCCAACCACTGTTTGTGCCTTTTTCTTGGTGAGAGGAAAAGGATCTTAGTGATGACCCCATGAAGGAGTGATGATGTCTTTGCTAGCAGCATCCTCCTGACAAAGACTGGCTATTCAGATCCACCTCACTCCTG
Organism: Upupa epops; assembly: GCA_013397515.1. Classification (NCBI taxonomy): domain Eukaryota; kingdom Metazoa; phylum Chordata; class Aves; order Bucerotiformes; family Upupidae; genus Upupa; species Upupa epops. The sequence goes on from VZRI01010009.1 coordinate 63,079, forward strand.
AGACTCAGAGGAAACCCCAGCAAGTGGGTTTTAGGTGCCAATCAGAGCAGATTCTGTGTCAGCTCCAGTGATGCCTCTTTGTAGGTACCTTCTGCAATGAGGATACCCTTGGGTGACAGTTTGCTGATGGGCTCCCTACCCCAGAGAGATGCTGATGACAAACCCCGTAATCATTTGGTCTTCCAGTATGGAGAGCTAGTGGCTTTTTTGGCCTTTGTCCCAGGAATCGTGTCCCTACTGCAGCCCCAGGTTTGGGAGGATTGGACATGCCCGGAGTGTGGCAAGTGCTTGGCCCTCCTGAGTGCTGTTAGCCTCAGCTCTAGCCCAGCTTAAAAACCAAGACTGTGGGAATTGATCTGTTCACAGTTTGCTTTGGGTTTGGGACTGCTATTGTTGTATTAGATAAGAAAACTCAGTGGCATGAAGTGCTGGACTGGTTCTTACTTCAAAACCATTGCTGGAGCAGGTATGGTCATTGCAACACAAGTTTAGAGCAAAGAAAGAAAACAAAACCAGACCTAAAAACAGGAACCAGCAGATAAACAATGCCCTGGTGCCACTGAGCTGAGCCCAGCTCCTTCCTGCTCTTAGCCATCTGGCCGAGCAGCAGTGGCACCTGCAGGAGCCCAGTCCTCCACTTGGCTCTTCCCAGTGGGGAAACCAGCCAGGAAACTATTGAAAAGCTTTTCCATTCATAAAAAAATGTGTTGGGGTGTGAGCTGAGCCCCTGCTATTTATATCTGAGCAGGCTCAGACAGGAGGCCCTGAGGTCACCACTGCTCTGACCCCAGCAAGATATTTCACCTGCACATGTTGTAGGATTAATGCCTTGTTTCCACCTCCAAGGAAGCCATCGCAGGAGGTGGAGGACTGGGTGGCAGTGGCTGATGAGCTCTCGAGATGTAGGGTCACAGCCCATGCTTACGGTTACAGCTGCCTTGGGGATGCTGGAGGTGGGCAAAGCAGCACCGCAGCACCATAGATGAGAGGTCTTTGCCTGGGTACTGATTTTTCCAGCCAGCATAACTGAAAACTGGTGTGATGCTGGTCCCAAGCTGGCTTGGTGGGGGCTTGCTCATTGCAGTGCAAGCATGAACACTTAGTGTGTGGAGGAAAACATCTCATTTCATCAGAAATGAGAAGTTTGGCTTTTTTTTTCTGGCTGGATTTTTACTTTTTGAATCACAGCCTGATGAGTGCAAACACTCTTCTGAAATGATGAGTCAAAAGGTTTCATTCTGAGTCCTTGAGATCCCCTCTTTCTGCACCCCTTGCCATGTGCACTGAACTCCAGTTCAGTTCCCTGAGGAATTTGCTCACCTCACACTGCTTCTCTGTTATTTTAGTGTTTTCCCTAAGTTTCTCATAGCCCATGTTTTGCTCCTGATGAATTTAACGGTTGATTTTGTTGCGCACCCTTTCCAAACCCTGACCCTAAAGCAACATCTCTGTTACTATAGGGGCCAGTCCTAAGGCCACCCCACATACTGACCCACAGATGGGACACGGCGAAGCTGTGTCACATCTGGTGCATGTGTCCCCTTATGTCAGGAGAAGGCTGGAGCACATACAGGCATGCTGCTACCAGTGTGCGGTGCAAGTCCTGTCCTGATGCTGTAACACACATCTGAGACTATCAGCTCCAGGACAGCAGATCCCAGAGCAAAAGGCAGCTGAGGGCTGTAGGACTGGGATCCCGCTGCTGATAGTTATTGTGTTGGTCCTTTCTTTCTGTGGAGCCTCTCTCGCTGAGTCTCAGGAGCAAAAACCTGTTGCAGGTTGGGAGTTGGGGCTTGTTTTCACCTCGTGGGTTTATTGTTTTTTGTTCACAGCGTCTTTGCCCCGTAAGCATCAGCCTTCAGCTCTGGCTACTAATGCAGGTAATCTTGGGGCTGGAATTTGGGAAATCCCATTAGATAATTCCATTTGCAGCAATGTGAAGGGTGCGGGTGGAGGATTTTGTGTGGAGCTGGCAAGTCTTAGGCAGCTCAGCTTCCTGTTGGCTTTTTTTTCTGATCCCCTCAGCTGGGGGTGCTCCGTGTTGGCTGAATGGAGCAAAGCTGTGCCCGGGGGAGTTGGGGTGACAAACCACATGTGATTACTGCTGAAAAGTGTTGCTGCTGTGGTATCTACAGCCCAAAACCTCCAGTTGCCCTGTTTCACTGGAGGTTCAAAATATTTATCCTCAGCCACTTCGGAAACCTCTAGTCTTTCTGTGGCAGAGTGCACAGGGGGTTGCACAGGGCCATGCAGACCCACACCCCAGTAACTCACTTCTTCGCCTGCACTGCTGCTGCTTTCAGTGTAGAGGGTGTCATACGCAGTGATTTTTTTTTAGTGGTGTCACTCGGGGCTACGTGATGCTGAGCACTGCATCGCATACGTGTGTGTGGAGCTTCATGGTTGTCCTCTCTGTTCCTAACCATCCCCCAGGCCTTACTCTCAGCCTCGTAGCTCACTGTGTCTCCCTTTCCCCAAGAGCAGAGCATTGCTACCAGGCTGGGAAGGTAATGCTGAGCACTAACATGTTAGCTCTGTCCTGTGTGAGGGAGAGTTCCTGTCAGGATTTGTGATTTCTACTCTCTTGGCTCCCCTCCTGCAGCTGACAGGCAGTGTTCCCCATCCCCAGGTTTTAACTGTTGAGTGACCCCTGAGACAGCTCCTTGGCGGGTTTGCTGTTGCAGACTAAGTACTAAACACAGAACTGATAAGCAGAGGCTGCTCATTACAGGAAAATTGCCATATTTTTCCATATTTCTGCCTCTCCTGGATGGTTGGAGGTTTATTTATCACTTCCAGCCTGGATAATGCTCCATCCTTTGGGTGCAATATGCTTTTAAGCTCCTTTCTAAGCTGGAGGCCCTTCCCCTCTGCTCACAAATGTTTTTTTGCTACTAGCTGGTGCGCTGTGTCTGTATGGGGTCAGCAGCCTGGCAGACTGAAGTGACTGAAGGGTGCTGAGAACCTGGAACAAGTTGTCCAGGAAGGCTGTGGCTGCTCCATCCCTGGAAGTGTTCAAGGCCAGGCTGGATGGGGCTCTGGGCACACTGGTCTGGTGACAGGTGTCCCTGCCCATGGCAGGGGCTTGAGACTGGATGAGCTCTGAGGAGCCCTCCAACCCAGAGCATTCTATGAACCTGTGACTGTCCAGATGCGCAGTTGTTAGGTGAGATTTAACTTTCAAACTGCCTTAAAGTCTGCTGCATAGGGATGTCACTCTGCTCTGGCTGGAGACTACATGATGGTCACTACTGTGCCTTCCCTCAGAGCAGTTTTCTTCTGTGAGTATGTATTGTGAATTAATTTGGACTTCTTACCTCAAAGTAGCATCTTGTGATGTAAGCCCGTGGCCACAAGTTGGTGGCTGCCCAGGGAGGGGTTGAGTTGCCATCTCTGGCCATGTTCCACAGTCATGGACATCTGGAGCTCAGGGACAGGGTTGATGGTTGGACTCGATGAGCTTGAAAGTCTTTTCCAACCTGAGTGTTCTATAACATTTTTGTTCCCCCTTGGCTCAAACTGAGCAGCCCTGGGAAAGCAAGCCAGGATGTAGCTGGGTTTGGCTGTTGGCAGTTGGGTGAGATGAATCACATCTCACATGTTGATTTCTTATGCTGGGCTGAGCTCCCCCTTTCCTGCCCTGCTGTGAAAAACCCCCACAGCCCCACCATACCTGCTCTGCCCGCTCAGGGACCTCCCAGCCAGGAGGAGGCAGCCAAACCTGGACACAAAACGTGCTGCCTTGCCCGTTTTGCTACCTTCTGTGGATGTTGTTTGATATTAAAAGGCTCTGAAAGTGCTTTTGCACTCAGGTGCTTTCCCTGCTCTGTGGTGGGAGTCTCTCTTTCAGCCCTGTTCTCAGACTGGGTGTGAACAAGGAGCCATCTCTGCCTCAGCAGGCTGTGAAGTTCTCACGTTTTCAGGTGTAAATGGAGCTCTTCCGTCCAGCGAGACAGCAGCAGTGCCCTGCTGCTCCAGCAGGACTCATTCCTGTAGAGCTGCTGGGTGCTGAAGATATTTATCTGACAGGAGCTGCCGGGCTGGTGCCTTTCTCCTTCCCGAAGCAGCGTTTACGTCTTGTCTCATAAATCAGATGTTTGTTCTCTGCCGCTCACACATGTGGGTGACCTGCACCATTCCTGTGGTGAGGTGATGCACAGTACTGGGATGCTCCTGTGGGTACAGATGCTGCTGTGATTTCAGAAGCAGGTTTCCTTCTTGTACCCTGAGTTCTGTCTTCCATATTAGGATAAAATCACTGTCTAAACCTCTCATTTCCCATTTCACTTCCAATGACGGCAGTCTGCTCACAGTCCTGCACTGTGTGCAAATCCCACTGCAATTTTAAGGTTGCCAGTTGAAAGGGCAGCTAATTGCTGTGAAAGTCCTCCTTTCAGAGCAGACTGAGAAATTAGTTGCACTAGTTGCTGGTGGGATGTCTCAAAGGACAGTGCCATCCTTCTCTGCAACTAGAGTTTGCCCGTGATGAGCAGGGCATCTTTTTCCTAGCAGCAGCTTTGCAAAGCAGTGGGATTACTGAACTCCCCAAACACACCATGTGCCCAGGAGGCCAAATGCTTTTGGGTGTTGCTTGTTCAAACCAATGCCCAGTTGTCCTTTCAGCAGTCTCCTGAAAACCTACCTTGGTCTCAATTACATAAACACCTCTAGCGTGTTGCCCCCTGCCTCTCTGTCTGAGTGACTTCTTTGCACTTGTGCCTTGCTGCACACTGGTGGTGTGGATGCTCACACTGAACCCCTGTCTGCACTGCTCCCTCAAGCTGGTTTGCTCTCATTCATAGCACAAACACAACATCAGTGTGGCGAGCAGGACTAGGAACATCATTCTCCCTCTGTACTGGGGCACTGGTGAGGCCTCCCCTTGATTACTGAGAGCAGTTCTGGGCCTCTGACTTCAAGAAAGAGATTGAGGGGCTGGAGTAGGTCCAGAGGAGGAATGAGGCTGGGGAAAGGCTGATGAGGAGAGGCTGAGGGAGCTTGGGTGTTTAGCCTGGAGAAGAGTAGACTCAGGGGGAACCTTCTCCCTCTCTAGAACTCCCTGAAGGGAGGCTGTAGTCTGGTGGGGGTCAGGCTCCTTTCCCAGGCAACCAGCAACAGGATGAGAGGGCAAGGCCGGAAGCTGCCAGGGGAGGGTTAAGTTGGATGTTAAGAAGCCCTTCCTCATGGAGAGGGTGATCATACCCTGGAATGGACTGTCCAGGTCAGTTGGTAGAGTCCTTATTCCTGGAGGTGTTGAAGGACAGCCTGGCTGTGGCCCTTAGTGCCATGGTCTGGCTGATGGGTTGATGTTAGGTCCTGGGCTGGGCTGGATGAGCTCGGAGGGCTTTTCCAGCCTCAATCATTTCATGGTCTTCCCTGCAGACCCTGCTTTGAATGTGCCTCACTTGAGCATCCATCACTGAGGGCTTCACATCCTGCTTTGGAGCAGAGCTTCAGTAAGATATCCTCATGCCCTTCTGCCTCCCCTGTGCTTACTGTCACCCCAGGTGGGACAGGGTGGTTGAGCTGTGCTCTCGCACACAGTGGTAGGTTGCAGCTTTTTGTTTCAGGTTCTCCTTAATGGCCTGGAAGAGGATGGTTAATTTCTGGTGTCCTCTTCCTGTCTTCCTCCCACACCCCAAGAAAAGGAGGAAGATAACCGAGGGGGCTGACATATTTGTTTCTGGTTTTGTTGGCCTGTGGGTCATATTTTGTTTGTGTAGGTACAGCCTACGTGGGGACCTCATGTGGTTCTCTCTCGTGTTCCAAGTAATCTGGCTTCTTGCTCTCTGGATGAGAAAAGGGGGCACTCACATAGGGTGCCCAGGCTCTGTTATGACCAAATTCTCATGAAATCAGACCTAATGACAAATTTTGGGGTCCTATCCCTTGCTCTCAAGCCAGTACCTACCAGTGGTGATGACATTGGTGAGACAGCTTTGGTTCTTGCTCAGTGGGACAGGAACCTGAGGCCCTATAAGGAAATCACCAGGGTGTGTGTTTTGGGGTACATGCTCCTTTGCAAGCACCCCAAAAGGATGTTTGTCAAACTTGTTGTCTCCTGGATCTTTTGATATGCTGTCTTTGTGTGGTTTGAGCTAACATCTTATCTCCTTCATCTGCCTGCTCTTTGCAGAGTGCTTACTGGAGTAGTAAACACATGAAGGCTGAAGCTTGAGTCCTGAAAATTGTGGGTTCCACCACTCATTGCCCCAGTTCTATGATTTCTATAAAGACTTCCTCCAGCTGCTCCCTTTCTCGCCTCTGAGTTTCTATGTTTGGCTTCTGTGTGGGGCATAGAGGAGGCAATAAAATCTTGCAAGCTAAGGATAGTTAAAAACCACAATTTCTTCTGTAATCTAAGAAAAGCAGAGCCTTTCATTGGAGGAGCAGGTACCACGTGTGCACTCGCTCCACTGCTTGGCACCGGTACCAGTTCATCTCTTCTGCTGCAATAGGGCTGCATCTCCCAAAGCCTGCTGCCCTCTGCCTCTACCCCAGGGGAGATGATGACCTTGCTGGGGTGCTTGCCCTGAACAAAGCTCTAGTCAGAGTCTGTTTTCATTCCCAGTTGATTTTCCCAAACAATTTTCCTTTTATTGCGACATCATCTGTTGCTCCTTTACCTTCCTCAGGCTTCTTGCTCTTTTCTCCCTGGTCCTCTAAGCCCTCTGGCAGCAGCCAACCAAGTGCTGAGCCAGCCCCTTTCACCAACCTGTGACTAAGAGCACCTCTGTGAGGCCATCCATGTACCCATTGTGATTGCCAGCAAACCTAGGCAGCCAGTTCACGAGCTGATCTTGTGGGTAAAGGGGCTTGTTTTTTCATGCTTCCTTCCCTGGATGCTCAACCAGCAGCCTCAGAACAATTGGAGCAGGAAAGGATGTTATCCTTCTGTAAAGGTACCCAGGAGTTCTCTCCAGTGCCAGTGGAGTGATGCCTTGCTTCCCTGCTGCAAAGAACAGTAGGGTCCTTCAAACCAGGTCCTTGCCTGCTCATGGGAATTCCAACGAGATACTGCTGAGATTTGCTATTGTGTAAGGGGGAAGCTCAGCATGTTACACTGCTGCCTGGGTTTCCTGTCTTGGACTGGAGCAGGGCTGGGGTGGTGCCTCCCTAGGGCATCATGATGGATCTGGTTGGGGTGGGTGGGCAGGGACTTGCCCAGCTGGG
>VZRI01010010.1:2571-14977 GCA_013397515.1 Upupa epops
ATAAATTTAAAATTCAAATGATTTCAAATCTATTAAAAGTAAAATTCAAACAATTTCATTGAAATTAAAAGTCAGTCTTTTCAAAATTCAATCAATTTAAAATGAAGTCCATTTCAAATTCAAACAATTTCAAATTCAATTTTAAATGAATTGAATGTAAAATTCAGTCCAACATTAATTCAAGTTAAAATGAAATCCATCCGAAATTTAAACCAATTCAGAATAAAATCCATTTCAAATTAATTCCATTTAAAATTCAATCAGTTTAAAATTAATCCAATTTAAAATTAAATCCATTTTAAGTTAATTATATTTAAAATTCAATCAGTTTCAAATTAATTCAATTTAAAATTAAATCCATTTAAAATTAATTACATTTCAAATTAAATCAATTTAAAATTAAACCAATTAAAAATCAATGTAATTTAAAATTCAATTTAAAATGAAATCCATTTCAAATTAATTATATTTAAAATTCAATCAGTTTCAAATTAATTCAATTTAAAATTCAGTTTAGAAATAATTTGAGATTTAATCCATTTCAAATTCAATCTGTTTAAAATTGAAATGAAAATCAGAATTTTGATGCTTTGCTTGCAGCACGCTACAGTATGCCAGAGACTGTGAGAGATGACGATGATGTCTTGCATTTAGAGACAGCTGAAGGACAGACGCAAACATGTCAGGGAAGACAGATGTATTTCTCCAAATAAAAATCGTCTGGTTTCACAAACTATCAGTATCAGCAGGACCTTCTTCCCAGGGAGGGTCCCGGAGCACTGGACCAGGCTGCCCAGGGGGGCTGTGGAGTCTCCTTCTCTGCAGACGTTCCAGCCCCGCCTGGCTGTGTTCCTGTGCCACTGGGTCTGGGGGATCCTGCTGTGGCAGGGGGACTGGACTGGATGATCTTTCGAGGTCCCTTCCCATCCCTAAGGATTCTGTGAATGGAGCTGGCAGCTGGAGTTCCTCACGGGTCAGTGTTGAGAGCACTTCTGTTGAACATCTTTATCAATGACTTGATGAGGAGATGGAATGCACCCTCAGTCAGTTTGCAGACGTCACCAGGTTGGGTGGGAGTGTTGATCTGATAGGGGAGGGCAGGGAGTCTCTGCTCTGCCTCTGTTTGCCCTGGTAGATGAGTTTATAGTTACTTGAAAAGCCCCTAAAAGACGTCCGTTTCCTACATAGTTATTCTCTCTATACTATTTACTCATTTAATCAAACCCACATGGTAATGCAGAATGCTAAGAGTCGCTGTTCTACGCATGAAACAGGATCAGAGAAGTGAACAAGCTGTAGAAAATTAAGGAACTGCTGTGACTTCTTTGAAGAACAAAGTGCAGGGCCACCTCGATCTGTCTTGATGTTTCCAGGTTGAGGAGTGCAGACGGACGAATCTCCCTATAAATAAGGTAATGATTGCAGTCTACAAGCAGATGCTGGGGTTGTTTTTCATTTATCAGAAGGACTGGGATTTTTTTTGCATCAAGCATGATGCATTCACGGATCGAAGGGAGAGGTCAATAACTCCAGTACAAAACTACTGCTATTTTCTGTTTGTTGTGGTTAAAACCCGTCCAGCTGGTAATAAAGCAACCCCGTAAGTGCTCCTACCCTCCTCTGGTGGAATGGAGAGGAGAAAACCCTTGTGATTCTATGAAATACAACAAAAGGCTCGAGGGGGGACACCCCTACCTGTTCTTGTGTGCAAAAGACACTTGACATCAATGCCTTTAAAACACCTCACCATCAACCCACCGCCTGAACCAGAGCAGGAGACTGAGAAATGCAGACAGGTCTTCCAAACGTCTTCCCTTTTCTCTTCCTGTCTTTCCAGGCTCAACTCTGCTTCCCACTCTCTGCCTCCTCCTCTCTAGCAGTGCAGGAGAACAGGGAGTGAGGGCTGTAGTCCATCCCAGGCTGCAGCCCATCCCTGGCTGTTTTCCATCCCAGGCTGCAGTCCATCCCAGGCTGCAGTCCATCCCAGGCTGCAGTCCATCCCAGGCTGCAGTCCATCCCAGGCTGCAGTCCATCCCTGGCTGTCCCATGTTGCTTCTGTCACATCTTCCTCCTCAGAAGGGAGACTCCTCACAATTATCCTACCAGAGACAGCCCTCCATGAACTTCTCTGCCTAGCGTGGGTCCTTTCTACAGCCTGCAATCCCCCTAGAGCTGGAGGATTCTGCTTCCCTCACAGCCCCCTGCCCTAGCGGGGAGTCCTGCCTAGGCTGCAGCAGGGATTCTGCCCCACGATTTATCCCTAACAGTTGCAAGGTCTCGGTCTGCCATCTCATCACAGGTCAAAGGGGAATGGCTGCTGTTGTGCTCTCCCCTTCCTCTTTCCTCACTGGCCTCCGTGGCCACCTGGTTATCAGTTTGCTGGTCCCCCCCTCTTCAAAACCAGAAGCCAAAGGGATATCACCCAACCATTTCCCCCTCTGAAATATGTCATCTCCAAGGCTTCTCTTGGCTCAGCCTTGAACAGAGGTGGAACTGACTTGGTGCAGAGGGAGCCTCTCCCATGTGCTTTCCAGCAGTCCTCTCCTCCACTTCCAAAAGGCCACCAGCTCCAGACCCCAAAGCGCTGTGAAGAGGCCAAGCAGCCTGAGAAATTAGAGTCTCGAGGTGCTAAAAATGGAAAAAAACCCAAAGATGATGAAGAAAGTAGCTCTGCTGGTACTGAAAGGACATGGGAAATGAAGCTTATTCTGCTCCCACCTCTGCATTCCAAAATAGCATCCTGATGGGCTGTTCCTGCACTTGATTATTGTTTGATTACGCTCTTATTATTCAGTGCCATTAAACACAAGTAGAGGCTATTCTCCTCTATTCTAACCCCCTTTTATAGGCAGATGTGGAAGTGTGAAAGTGTGGAAGGGCAATTAGGATTCCAGAGTCATTCTAATCCTTCTTGCTAGCAGACTGGAAATTAAAAGCTAACTGTGCAGACTGTATTGTACTGCTGGAATTACCTCGATTGTCAAGCATCAGTGTTTGGAATTGGCCTTAGAGTGGGGAAAGGGACTAAATATCCTGTGAGAATATCTCATTTCTAGTATTCTATATCGTGATGGCCCCTCGGAGCAGAACAGCAAGGTAACTCTCCTGAAACTGTCCTTGTGTACTCAGGAAGCTTTCTATTCACCCCTTAAAGTCTGTGAGCAAGGAGGACAAAAGGACCAGAGAGCCAGTTTTCTGTACTTGTTTACAGGATGGAGTGACAGGGCAGCAAAGCTGGGTAATAGGGTAGGATGTTTGCAGAGTGAGAACGTCATCTTCCTGTGAGGAGGGAGAACAGAGTTACCTCTCAGACTCATCATTCATGCTAAGGAGGCTGTAAATTCTTCTCCTTGGGTAGAATGAGAGAGAAAGAGAGCACGGACTGCTGAACGCTGAACTTGGCAGCTACCTTGCCCTGGGAACATGGTGAAGAGAGGGAGAGGCAGAGAGTAGTGCCCTGAGCGTAAACAGAAGGAAGGTTTCATCTGAAATCTGTAGTTTGCTCAAATGAAGAGAGTTCTCAGCTCGTTTGTGGCCATCAGAATCAGCGTTTTAGAAACAGAGGGCTGGTGTGGAAGCACATGGAACGGAGACCCGGACCTTAACTGCTCACTGAGACTGAGGGGCATGTGCATGGACACCACATTTTCCCTTGGAGTGGCTGGACATTGGCAGTTTGGCTCAGCTATGGAAGAACATCGCTGCCCCTCTGTCTGAGTGTGGAGCTTTCGTGTGCCGTGAATTCTTTACAGCGGAGCTTTCACCTGGGGTGAATTAAATCCTAGAATCATCAGGGATGGGAAGAGACCTGGAAAGATCATCCAGTCCAATCCCCCTGCCACAGCAGGATCCCCCAGACCCAGTGGCACAGGAACACAGCCAGGTGGGGCTGGAACGTCTGCAGAGAAGGAGACTCCACAACCCCCCTGGGCAGCCTGGTCCAGTGCTCCGGGACCCTCCCCGGGAGGAAGGTCCTGCTGAGATTGAGAGGGAACCTCCTCTATTTATGTTGTCTTGGTTCTTTCCCTGAGTAAACATGATCCTGAGGAACTTAATTTGCCTGTTTTAAGTCTGCGGAGGTTGGGCTGGATGATCCCCACAGGTATCTTCTTGCCTCTCAATTACTCCTCTCATTCTATAATGCAGCTGTCTCTGAAAGCACAGAGCCCATGTTTTAGATCATCAAGTGCTGCTGTAGTTTTTCCAGCACAGAACATTTCCCCTCCTTTAAAACAACAGAGCTCTGCTCTTCTTTTAATCAAAGAGCATTCCATGGAAGAGACTATCTCAAGATAAGTCCTATTGCTATTTTGCAGCTAGTAAGCATATATTGACTTTTTTAGGTCAGTATTAAGCTTATTGACTAAGGACTTTAATATTTACAGTATTTTGCCAGAATCAATATGATGACCTTACGAGGGAAAAGAAAATGTCTTTGAGTCAACTAAATAATGATGTTTCTGCTTGTGCCAGAAAGCTAATGCTATTGAAATATATCTGTGGTGAAAAGTTTTTGGAACTTAGTTACAGTTAACAGCTCGTCAGTCTTTCTCTCCTGCAACTCCAAGGTTTTCAACAGAAAATATACTATTCCTTGGAAAAAAACCCCTGTGTTTAATATATCTGATGCTTCAAGTCACAACTGATGTCACATGTGAGTCCTCAGGCTTTTAGCTCAGACAATCATAGAATCCTAGAATCATTAGGGGTCGGAAGGGACCTCGAAAGGTCATCCAGTCCAATCCCCCTGCCACAGCAGGATCACCTAGAGCAAATAGCACAGGAACACAGCCAGGCGGGGCTGGAACGTCTCCAGAGAAGGAGACTCCCAGAGCACCCTAATCCCACATCCAAGTCATTAATGGATAGATTGAATAGGACTGGTCCCAGTACTGATCCTTGGGGGAACCTCCAACTAGACTCTGTCTCAGAGATAGAACTCTCTGACTTCTATCCTGCAGCCAGTTCACAATCCACCTCCCTACCCAATCATCCAGTCCACACTGCCTCAGTTTGGCTGCGAGGATGCTATGTGAGACTATGCCTTCCTGGNTTACCTGGGTCCTCCTTCTTACCCTTCTTGAAGATTGCAGTGACATTTGCTGACCTCCAGTCTCTAGGCACCTCTCCTGGTCCCCATGACTTAGAAACTCTAGTTTGCTTTATTTTTTTAACATGTAAAGCATTCTCTTCTCTTCTTCTGCTTAAACATTGCTGGAGACTGAGATCACCTCAAAGCTGAGGTAATTTGTTGGTATTAATTTAGTCCTAGAGACTCTGAAGTGCTGTGAAGATTCTCTCTGGGACTAAAATATCTAAGTCCCCCTGAATCCCCATTTCAATAAAAGCATCTAGCTATGTTGCATTCAGTATCCAGCTCTTCCCAACTTGATATGTTCATAGAATCATAGAATCCTCATGGCTGGAAAGGACCTCCAGGATCATCAAGTTCAGCCTTCAACCTCTCCCCAACCCCTAGAGCACCCTCAAGTGCTCTAGCTACTCGCCTTTTAAACCCCTCCAGGGATGGGGACTCCACTACCTCCCTGGGCAGGCTGGTCCTGTGCCCAACCACTCTCTCAGTGGTTTAATTTTATTAGATTCTATTTAGATTTGATCCTTAGATTTCTTAGAAAGCCTCATGCTCTTTGCATTTTGTGTTCTGTTATTTGTTCANACCTAGAGCACCCTCAAGTGCTGTAGCTACTCGCCTTTTAAACCCCTCCAGGGATGGGGACTCCACTACCTCCCTGGGCAGGCTGGTCCTGTGCCCAACCACTCTCTCAGTGGTTTAATTTTATTAGATTCTATTTAGATTTGATCCTTAGATTTCTTAGAAAGCCTCATGCTCTTTGCATTTTGTGTTCTGTTATTTGTTCATCGCATTCATCATCTCCCGTCACCTGCACTGCAAAAGATCTGTTCAGTTGCTGCAGCAAAATGTATTAGTATTTTTCCATAGTTCACCCTTGCAAAATCACTCCTAATTAGTTTTCCTATATTAAATAAAGAGGGAGGAATGAGATGCCACAGAGTATTTGGTTTTCTGAGAGTTCAGTTTTCTTTTCCCTTTGGCAACATCCAGGGTCAGGTATCGTCATTCGACAGAAGAATGGGGAAAATTGGGCTGGATCTAGGAAGATCATAGAATCCTCCTGGCCGGAAAGGACCTCCAGGATCACCAAGTCCAGCCCTCATCTCAGCATCTCCCCAACCCCTAGACCAAGGGCTCTAGCTACCCGGTTTTTAAACCCCTCCAGGGATGGGGACTCCACCACCTTCTGGGGCAGCCTGGTCCAGTGCCCAACCACTCTCTCATGCAAATCCTTCTTCCTCAGATCCAGTCTAACCCTCCCCTGATGCAGCTTGAGGCCATTTCCCTTCATCCTAGCATTAGGAATTTGGGAGAAGAGCCCAGCTGCAGCCTTGCTAGGCAGCTGTGGAGTGATAAGATGTCCCCTCAGCCTCCTCTTCTCTAAACAGCCTCAGTTCCCAAGCTATCCCATCCCTTCAAACGAGATTGCCAGTGAGCATGGCATGCCCCACTCAGATGCTAACACGTCAGACCCCAGAGTCAGACTGCCAGTTTGAAGACTCCTGGAGGTTTTCTTTCTGAACACAGCTGTTAAGAACACAGAAGGGAGCCGGGCTGAAGAAAGCCAGGTGAGTCCTACAGGAGCCAAGACAGGTGAGCACTACTGATCTTAATTCAAGATCCACACAACCTCCTTCCAGATGCCCCAAAAATGATTGCTCTGTGCCGGATAAGTTTTGCTGATGAATTTTGCCCTTTGTCCTTTTGAAGAGTCACCCAAACACATCCAGTATCATAGGCATCGTGTCCCATACAACCATGGAACAGGACATAAACCTCTTCTCCTGCCTAAACAACCCCAGTTCCCTCAGCTGCTGTTTGCCAGCCCCTCTCCCCAGCCTCGCTGCTCCTCTCTGGAGACACTGAGAAAGAAACAACATCCTCATTTAGGAAATAATGAAGAAACCCTGTTAAGGGCTTATTTTTAACGTATGTAAATGATTTAGCCGTGGCATTCTCTCCATTGTAAAGTAAATGACTTGGTGATGCACGAGATAGAGCATCGTTTTGGGAAGGAGAGGAGAGGAAAGAAAACGAATGATTATTATTCTTTTAAGCTGAAAAGAACAACTTTTTTTTGTCTTTGAAGAACCTCAATATCTAGGAGGATGAAAATGGAAACAAAAGAGCTACAGAGATGTCAAACGGAGCGTTCTATGATGTCCTAAAAGCTTATTTACTCTCAGGGAAAAATATGGGGAGGGGGGTAGAAAGAAAGCAGCTGTAGCAATCCACAGTACATATGCTGTTGCTGAGAGACGGGGTATTTCTTAAGGAGAAAAAACCACCTCTGCCAGGATGTAATACAAATGCTTGCTCTGTCTTACAAGACAAAAATAGCATCTATGGAAAGAGGAGAAAAAAACGACCCTACCTTGTTGCTCCCTTTTAAAATTGCTTTTTCAATGTTAGATATGCAAGTGTCCTGGTGGTTTTAGCTAAATGATGCCCCAAGTAACTGGAAGAGGTGTTTGAGGGTGATGGGGCGCTGGAAGGGGCTGCTCGAGGGGGGTGTGGGGTCTCCTTCTCTGGAGATGTTTGAAACCCACCTGGACCTGGTCTGGGTGCTGCTGCTGTGGCAGGGGGATTGGACTGGATGGTCTTTTGAGGTCCCTTCCCATCCCCAGTGATTCTATGATTTAATCACATCATGGGATAAAGACATCATCAGGCTGTGTCTCTCGCTCTCCAAGGACCTCAGTCTTACTCTCTGAGGACCTCAGCACAGATTCCCCCCTTTTCTCTTGCCCTGCTGCTGTCTGCAATTTTCTCCTCTCCTAAAGCTCTGTTTAGGCAGAGGCTGTTATCTTAATAAGCTTCTCAGCAAACATAGCAGCAATAATGAGGACATGGAAAACAGAACAAGAGCTGCACAATGTCAGGTGAAAGTGTTGTTAGTGAAGGGTTCAACTCTGACTCTCACAACAGCCAACACCAGAAGAGCAGCAGAGAGTGACAGATGTGGCAGCTCTCTCCTAGAGTAGCTTCCCAGTCTCCAAACACTGATGAGCTAGGGGGGTGTACTTTGCATTTGGAAGTCTGGATGGTTTTCTTCTTCCCCTCTCATTG
The DNA here is from genome assembly GCA_013397515.1 of Upupa epops. Lineage (NCBI taxonomy): Eukaryota > Metazoa > Chordata > Aves > Bucerotiformes > Upupidae > Upupa > Upupa epops. The sequence continues at coordinate 10,736 of VZRI01010010.1, forward strand.
TTCTGGGCCCCTCACTTCAAGGAAGAGATTGAAGTGCTGGAGTGTGTGGAGAGGAGCAACGAGACTGGGGAAGGGACTGGGGGGAAAGGCTGATGAGGAGAGGCTGAGGGAGCTGGGGGTGTTTAGCCTGGAGAAGAGGAGACTCGGGGGATCTGTTATGGTCTATAACTCCCAGGTCGTAGTCAGGTGGGGGTCGGGCTCTTCTCCCAGGCAACTGGATAGAGGAGTGTCTATAGTTGCCAGAGGAGGGTCAGGTTGGCTGTTAGGAAGCCCTTCCTCATGGAGAGGGTGCTCAGAGCCTGGACTGGACTGCCCAGGGCAGTGGGGGAGTCCCTGTGTCTGGAGGTGTTGAAGGACAGCCTGGTTGTGGCCCTGAGTGCCTTGTGGTGGCCGTTGGGGTGATGTCAGGTGCTGGGCTGGGCTGGATGAGCTCAGAGATCTTTTCCAGCCCCAATAATTCTGTGATTCTGTAATTGTCCAACTTGTCATTTGATCACCTTGTGGTTAATATTGCTCTCAGGCAAATCCTCTCTACCTCAGACATTCTGCAGGACCTCTACGCAACTGTGAACACAATAAACCAAACACTCGCTAGGAAATCCTTTTTAATACATTTTTATTTCCTAATGTTGCATTAAATTACATTAATTAATGTTGATTAAATTGCATTAATTGATTAAATTGCATTCATTAATGCTGATTAAATTGCTCATGGTTTTCCACGATGGCTACAACAGAAGCTCTCGCTTCACCTTAGACCCTTTCCCTTCTCTTTCTAACAGTCCTTTTTGTCATTTCATAGAAAATAAACACTTTCTTGTTTATTTTTAACTGCAAGAGTCCTGTCTACCCAAAACCACCCTTTCCCTACTTGAAATATTTCTGAGGAAGGGTAAAATGGACTAGGAAATGGCATGGTTTCCAAAACAAACGTGAATAGTGCGGTGACAGAGGAGGTAGCAACTTGGTCTAGGGAAAACAGGCTGTTTCAAACAGGAAAGCTGCCTCTCCAGCCACCCGCCGAGTGCCTCCCACCTATCCGAGCTGTCTTAGTTTAGGCTACGGTTTTAAAACCCCTGTGAAAGGGGTAGAAGAGTCAGAGGTTGAATTACAGCGCCTTGGCGGAGAGGTTCGTGTGTTACATGAAGATCGATGGTTCCTCTATGTCCCAGAGTGATTTACAAGCAGGTGGGATTCAAACCAGGGACGCTGTTTCCATGGACACACAACAGCTGGATATCCCTTCCCACAACCCCAGTCAGCAAAGGAATTTATGGAATTCTGAAGGGATTTGCTCCTGGGCTTCTGGTTCCCAGCCTGGGGTGTTTCCCAGCTAGATATAGAGCGGAGTTCTTCTCTCTCCCAGCTCTCCAGTTACTCATAGCAAGTGATGGACAACTCACCTTCCACCCTCATTTGTTTTCCTCCTTCCCTCCCTCTCTCAACAGAACGGGATCCAGTGCTCATGGCGCTAGGAGCACGCTGGGCTTTTCCTATACCAGGAGAGAGGAAAAGCTTGGGGTGGGAGCAAGAAGCTGAGGAGGGCACAGAAAAGCTCCTGGCAGCAGTGTTTTCTATCTTTTAAAACCCTTCCTTTACTTTTCCATCAATAAATCCCTTATCTTACTACCACTGCATCTATCCCTGGCTTTGTGCTTTCAAGCCTGAGAGAAATAAGCAGAACCAGGAGGCTCAAGCTGCATCGGGGCTCAAGCTGCAATGCAAATGGGTGTTAAATTTAGCTTTAAACCTGCACTCCACGTTGCAGATCTCTTCCTACAGCTCCATGCAGGAAGAGCTGGAAAAAATGGGGGTGTATAATTGATAAATATATAAATAATTGGTAAATATGTAAAAGATATAGGAGTCCATCTCTGATTTCTAGAAGTAAATTAAAAATCACTCTGGATACAGGTAAGAATTAATTATAAAAATCAGTAGGTTTATCTTGTAAAAGAAATGTAAATGAAGGAAGGAAGGAGGATGGTACCTCTGAGACTGGATACTCTGATGAATGTCTCTGAGAATCTCTGTCTCAATCAAATCCATATCACAGAATCCTTAGGGATCGGAAGGGACCTCAAAAGATCATCCAGTCCAATCCCCCTGCCACAGCAGGATCACCCGGACCAGGAACACATCCAGGTGGGTCTGGAACGTCTCTCGAGAAGGAGACTCCACAACTCCCCTGGGCAGCCTGGTCCAGTGCTCCGGGACCCTCCCTGGGAAGAAGGTCCTGCTGAGATTGATAGGGAACCTCCTCTGCTCCAGCTGGCACCCAGTGCCCCTTGTCCTGTCCCCAGATGCCCTTGAGCAGAGCCTGGCTCCATCCTCCTTCCCTCATCCCTCACAGATTTATAGACATGAATGTGGTCCCCCTTCAGCTTCTCATCCATAGGATGAAGTGTTCTCTGTTAGCAGAATCTCCTGTTTTCTATCGTGTTGATTCTTTGCCACCAAAGCAAATCCAAAAATAGTGAAATGGGTTGGGTCGGAGGGGATCTTTAAGATCATCTAGCTCCAGCCACTCTGACTTGGGCAGGGACACCTCCCACTAGAACAGGTTGCTCAAAGCCCTATCCACATTGGCCATGAAAACTTAAAGAGGGGTCTACCTGCGTCTCTGGACAACCTCTATGGTGCCTCAGTGCCCTCAGAATGAATCCTTTCTTCCTTATATCTACTCTAACATTACTGTCTGCCTGTTTAAAGCCATTACCCCTTGTGCTAGGGGGGACCTTCTCCATACAGTGTCTCTCTCTGTCTTGATAGACTCCCTTCAGGTTCTGGAAGGTTTGTCTTCTCCAGGCTGAACAACGCCCCCTCCCATCCCCACAGCCTGTCTTCATAGGACAATATTGTGATGCAAACCAGATGTGCACTGCATTTGTTTTTACACCGGTAGTCCTGCCTTGTGCTGCAAGAGAAGAGTGCTTGTGAGGAAGAGGAGACTGAAGGGGGGACCTTCTCCCTCTCTACAACTCCTTGAAGGGAGGCTGAAGTCAGGTGGGAGTCAGGCTCTTCTCCCAGGCAGCAAAAGAGCAGAGCCTGAAGCTGCCAGGGGAGGGTTAGGTTGGCTGTCAGGAAGCCCTTCCTCAGGGAAAGGGTGCTCAGAGCCTGGACTGGACTGCCCAGGGCAGTGGGGGAGTCCCCATCTGTGTCTGGAGGTGTTGAGGGACAGCCTGGCTGTGGCCCTGAGTGCCCTGGGGTGGCTGATGGGGTGATGTCAGGTGCTGGGCTGGGTGAGCTCAGAGGGCTTTTCCAGCCTCAGTAACTCTGTATTATCATTCAAGAACACAACGACATCTCCTATGATTTGATTCCTATGTGGATTTGGAGCCTCTCCTGTCTTCTGATAGCCTGGAATTTCAAACTTTACCTTCACAACAAACATCACTGCTAATTGAAGGAAGGACTCCCGACTCTGCAATGACCCCAAATTCCACAGAAACAAAAGAGAAGAACTACCTTAACTTTACTTCCATCTGTGTGGAAGGGAAGGGGGCTGTTTTTTTTCCCATTTGATTTCTTTTTTTTACGTTTAGCCTAAGACAAAATGTGGTGGAAAGCAAGATGTGGGTATTTACGTGAGTCCTACTCATGCCTGTGTAAGGTTGCTTAATGCAGACTACCTACTGTTCCTGATAAAAGCTAAGAGCTACTAAAAGCTACTTAGCACCTCTTGTGAGCAGGCTAAATTTGACAGCAGAAATACAATTGCTTCTCTGCTACAGACAGTTTATTTCAGCCCCGATGTGTAGCCATAGACAGAAGAGGTTTGTTCAGAACTGATTCATGATTGCTGATTTCAGAGAGTAAAATAAGCTCCAGGGACTTGTCCTGGCTGTCTGCATTAGACTACTTTTCATCCCTCCCCATCCCCTCATTTGAACAGGTTGGTTTTGTAGTCATTTTGGGGATTTTAAAGCATCCGAATGGTGCCTAAAAAAGGAGTGATTAGGATGAAAATAAACCCCAACAAACACCACCACCACCCTCCACACACAGGGAAATAGCAGAAGAAAATTGAACTGCTCAGCCACAACATTGAGTAACAGCTGGAACATGTAGTGTGGGCAGGAGAAGGGGAGCTCTCGTGCTCCTGTACTCAGCCCTTGGAAGGTCTCCTATTGAGTCCTGTGTCCAGTTCTGGACCCCTCATGATAGCAAACACAGGGAGATGCTGCAACTGGTCCAGAGCACAGCTACTCAGTTCATGAGGGGTTTAGAGAACCAGTCGAG
>VZRI01010010.1:21448-34993 GCA_013397515.1 Upupa epops
TGGCTCAGAGTCAATCTGCTGGCCACTAGGACCCCCAGGTCCCTTTCTCTCAAGAACTTAACACTGTTTTGTCAGAGTCCCCCACCCCAGCACTGGGGATGAAGGAAATGTCCCTGGCTGTAGGGCAAACAAAGAGGGATTCGAACAGCACTGGGCACTCATCTACCCCACCCAGCCTGTGAAACGGAGGACTGCTGGAGACTCCAAAAACTGATGAAGCTGAGGATCATCACCACCACTCTCTATCCACAGAACCAGGAATGCTGAGTGAGACGATGACCAGAGACACCAGACATCTGCAGAGCAAGGTGAGCCGGGCATGTCCAGCATGGCAATCCAACCTCTCATCCGATTTCTCTCTCAGTTAGGGGGGGGTTCTCTATTTTTTGAGGATGACAGCTGGTAACTGGGAAACCAGACTTTTATGTGGACCTACAGTCCAATTTGACCCCAGCAAAGCCATGAGCCTGAGTCACTCCCTTTCTCTTCTTTGATGGATTGGACATGATGCATAGTTTTAGAGGCTGCTATCACATACACAGTATGTTTAGTATTTATAGTAAAGATTGAATATCGTTAGTATTTAGAATTATTAGTAGTATTATCAAATATTAGTATTTAAATTTAATAGTAGATATTATTATACTAAATATTTAAAATCTTTAGTAATCAAAGTACTATCTACTGTCTTTGATGTCTCTGTGTGGTTAACACAGCTCACTGCTTAACTATGTCGCTCATGACTGCATGTTCCAGTTAGGGGGGGGTTATAACCAATTCCCATTCAAAGCTCTGTCTCCCATAGCTCTTTCCATGCAGCGTGCTGTGTAGAAGGAGCAACGAACAACTGAGCGTGCTGGCTGTACCTGTGCACACGTGTTGACTGCTATATCACTTTTCTCAGTCACTTTGGCACCGACTGGACTGTTCTTGAGTCTCTGCTTGCAAATGTACATGCTAATAATGTAAACATGAGGAAGGAAAGCATTTTCAGCTTCTTGAGGGATTGCTGTGGGTTGTTGCTAACACCAGGTCAATCATTGACCTGTTGTCTTTATGCTGTTTCCTGAGAGAGTGAGTAGGATGCTTTTGGCACAGATGCTCCTGCCAATGCTGCACAGTAAAATACAGACTCTCCCTGGATGCTGCTTGAGAGTTTCAGTGCAATGTAAGCACTGACTAATATCAAGTCCTGGAGTATTTCCCTTCCTTCCTTCCTTCCTTGTTACTACATACGTTTTCAGAAAGGAAAATTGATCTGATGTGATTACCAACTCCTGTACCTGTGTGGCTACAGTCCTAGGACAAGGAATATACTCTATTAATAGAGACAGCCTGAGAATACTGCTATAGATGATCATCCCTGGTTAATATTACAGCAGCCCCTACTTTCTCTTCTCTTTTTTGTTACCCTTAGCTTCTGAGGGCTCTTTGTTTGGGTTTTATTTTTTCATTACATACTTGTTCCTCAATCACCTGTGATGAAGGGGAGCAAGAGACTGCAAGACCACAAGTACACTTTATTGTGTAGAGCAAGCTAAACTGCAGTTGACAGCAAGGGCACGCTCTGAATGATGCTAACAGCGAAAAATAGCTCGTATTCTTGCTCTAGGATTCAGGTGAGAGTAAAGCTATCACACAATTGGGGAACTATTGAGGCTGGAAAAGACCTCTGTGATCATTCAGCTCAGCCCTTGATCTCACGTCACCCCATCAGCCACACTAGGGCACTAAAGGCCACAGCCAGACTGTCCTTCAACCCCTCCAGGGATGGGGAATCCCCCACTGCCCTGGGCAGTCCAGTCCAGGCTCTGAGCACCCTTTCCATCAGGAAGGGCTTCCTAACAGCCAACCTCACCCTCCCCTGGCAGCTTCAGGTCCTGCCCTGTCGTCCTGGCACTAGTTCCCTTGGAGAAGAGCCTGACTCCCACCTGACTGTAACCTCCCTTCAGGGAGTTGTAGAGAGTGATAGGGTCTCCCCTGAGACTAACAACTCCAGGCAGGAGGATAGTTCTCCACTTCACACTTTCTCACGGGGTCATGGGGGGTTTTTGTAATAAACTACCTTCAGTGTCAAGAGTTGGTGATTTATTCACTGTGTGAAACACACGGTAATGATGGCAACGCAAAAGGGCTAATAAATTGTTAGTCCTTCTAGTGCTGGACAGTCACATCAAACAGGTGAGGGAGGGAACACATCGTTCTTGACTTGATGCAGCGTGTGGAGAATATAATCCTGGAGAAGAGGAGGCTCAGGGGGACCTTATCGCTGTCTCAGTCAGGCTGGGGTCAGTCTGTTCTCCCTCGACACTGCAGACAGGACAGGAGGTCACAGTCTTCAGCTCCATCAGGGGAGGTTTAGACTTGACTTAGGAGAATGTTTCTCACTGACAGAGTGATCCGGGTTTGGAACGGGCTCCCCACGATGGGGATCAAGTCAGTCTCTGGAGCTGTTCAAGGTCAGGCTGGATGAAGTGCAGAGAGGCATGAGCTGGATGGCAGATGTTAGGGTTACTGGGTTGGGTTTAGGCTGGACTGGGTGATCTTTAAGGTCTTTTCCAGCCTCATCAGCTCTGTGAGACTGTGATAATCCATGATTAATTTGATTTGCAAGAAGTCACCAAGGGCAAGCACATGATTAAAAGCAGTTGTGTTTTAAGCTGGATGAAAAGAATAAGATAACAAAAAGAAGGTGGGCGAATCATTTATCCTGAGTGAATGAACCCTACAACCTTGAATGAGGAAACAGAATTACTTAGGAATCCAAACGATGAAGGCAGACGCTGGAAATCTGATGGAAGCCTGTCGATTCATCACACAATGCTGCTTCATCTGTCATTGGGAACTCGGGGGGTTGTAATGGATTGAGATGTTGGCAAAGTGTCACCTTTTCATGGTCCTACAGAGGCAGGAGGTGAGGGTTGAGCATGTTTGTGCTATTAGTTCATAGATCTTACAGCTTTTCATCTCTGCATCGTACTACAGACAACCCTTCCAAGTGCACAGGCACTCCGTAAGGAGGTTACACAGCATTTAAGACCACGTTGCAGGGTTGTTTTCCTGTAAATAGATTCAATAGATGGCCAAGAGTAATAGTCTCCAGCATTAATATTTAATACCCTTGCTCTTTGAGACAGGACACTTAATGCGTCTTGGCTGGCAGCCGTTCGTTAGACAGGGGGGGATCACAAAATCAAAGAACCATAGGGGTTGGAAGGGATCTCTGGAGATCATCTGCAATCCAGCAATTAAATGAAGCTTGGTGTTGCTCTCAGGTAGCCAACTATTAGATATCCTCTCTAAACACCTACCTCGAGTCTTCTATGAGGGCTCAAAATATCCACTCCCTGCTGCCTTTGGTTAGTAGTTGCTGCCTAATTATCATCTTCCTAATTAAAGTCAAGGAGGTCAAAGAAAACCCCCAACCCACTAATGTTCTCCTCTGATAACTGGAACTCTTAGGAGGGCAGTGAGCTTCTTGTCTCTAACTATTTGTGAGGCATGAACACCATGGGCAGCTGGATCGCTTGAGCTGGGAGAAGAACCTCCCTCGACCTGATAAGCAGCCCCCTTCTGATCCACCCCCAGGTGGCCCTCTTGGCCACCAGAGCGCATTGCTGGCTCAGAGGTGCTAGAGAAGCAATGCACAGGCTTGGAATTCTGGAAAAAGGGGTTGTTGCAGGATTTCCTTAGGAATTCATCCAACAGGACGGTTATTTGCGGTGTCAGTGATCAAAACATTTGGCTGAATAGGTAGCTTCATTGAGCAACCACAGAATTAATTAGGGGTTAGAAGGGACCTTGAGAGAGCCTCTAGTCCAACCCCCCTGCCAGAGCAGGACCACCTAGCCCAGGTCACACAGCAGTGCATCCAATATTGCTCCTATATAGGAAGGACTTCTAAACCACTACAGTCAAATATGAAGATGCTTAAACAAATGCATCAGGCAGCTGGAAACTGATAACATCCACCAGTGCATCCAGTGTTCTACTAAATTGAGGCAAACACAGACCAAGAATTTATCTTTTCTTTGGGTTACTTTGTTCACATTTTAATCTTCCTCCCAAAATGAAAACATTCTCAGCTGATTCTCTCTGTGAAAAAGCATCGTCTGGATGTAAAAGTACATACTCTGCTGCACTGTTTTCTCTGCCTGCTGGGAGCCCAGGGACAAGCCTCACCCATCTCACACTGCTGGGGACAGAGGTAAGCATCAACCAGTGCTTTAGGATGTGATGATGACAGGAAGATGTGTAGCAAACATTGCACGTGGTTAGATAGCAAAGCTGAGGTACTCTAATACAACAGTCTTAGAGAGCTCTGTTAACGTGGAATGTTGGTCTTCACAACCTTCCAGTACTACTCTCAGAAGGCTGGATGAGACTGCTCACAAGGCAGGGAATTACAGGATGTGGGGTCATGGTTTGGGCTGGAAAAGGGTGAGTTCAGGTTAGACATCAGGACAAAGTCATTAATCTGAGGATGGAGGATCCCTGGAGAGGTGGTGGAGATCCCATCCCTGGAGCCATTCAAGCTCAGGCTGGCTGGGGCTCTGGGTAATCAGTCTGAGTTAGAGATGTCCCTGCTTGCTGTGGGGAGGTTGGATAAACGTTGGAGGTTCCTTTCAACCCTCTGATTCTATGGTTCTAATTTAAAACCGAAACGATAACTAGGAATACCCTGGAAGAGGTAGCAGTTAGGAAATGAGTTTACCAGGGTGTATTCTAACTTGTTGGCGATAGTTTGAATGAATGGAGTGATTTCCTTATTCTGCAGGAGATAAAGTGTTAGCAAAAAACCCAAACCAGTAAGAAAATCAATATCACACCCAGTCACTGAATAAACCCTGATTAGCTCTTACTGCTATCTCATATCAAGTTATTAACTCCTTCTGCTCCCAAGCTAACTCCTCCTGTTTCTTTCTGAAGCCCCAGAGCAGAGCACTTTTGAGTCTAAACTGGAAAATACCTTCAAAAAGAGAAGATCCAGATCTGGGGTCCTTGATGCAAGAAGGACGTTAACTTTTTGGAAGGGGGTTCAGGGAGCAGAACTCATCGGAGGGCTGGAACACCTCTGCTGTGAGGACAGACTGAGAGAGCTAGGGGTGTTCAGCCTAGAGAAAGAGCAGCTCCAAGGTTACCTAATAGGAGCCTGTGAGAATGATGGAAACAGTCATCTTAGCAAGGCTTGTTGAGACAGGACAAGGGGTAATGGCTTTAAACTAAAACTGAGGAGATTTAGAACAGATACTAGGGATGAAGGGTTTACAGTGAGGGTAGTGAAACAGTAGAACAGGTTGCCAAGGAAGGTGGTGAAGGGCTCCCTGCTCCCTGGAGACATTCAGGATGAAGCTGGATGGGGCTCAGGGCAACTTGAACTAGATAGAGATGCTCTTGCTCACTGCAGGGGGGATTGTCCTAGAGGGCTGGAGCACCTCTCCTATGGGACAGGCTGTTCAGCTTGGAGAAGAGGAGACTCTGGGGAGATCTCAGAGCAGCCATCCAGTTCCTGAAGGGGACCCCAGAAAAGCTGGGGAGGGGCTGTTTCCAAGGGCTTGGTGTGGTAGGAGTAGGGGGAATGGTTTCCAGCTGGAAGAGGGGAGGTTTGGACTGGAAGTCAGGAAGTTCTTCATGATGAGGGTGCTGAGACCCTGGCACAGGTTGCCCAGGGAGCAACTGCCACCCAGCTCCCTGGCAGTGTTCAAGGCCAGACTGGCTGGGTCCTTGAGCACCCTGGACTTGTGGGGGGTGTCCCTGCTCATGGCAGGGGGTTTGGAACGAGATTATCTTGAAGGTCCCTTCCAACCTGAACCATTCTAGAAATCAGGGAGCACTAAACTCTGTCATATTATAAAAACCAGGCTCCAAATATCTTGAGTTGCTGTAGTCTGTCTGTGTGAAGGAGACTCTTAGACTTAGTCACTGATTTATTGTGAGTAGTATGTCAAACTTTAAGGGAAAATAGATGAGTATTTACAGCTGCTTTCAGCTTCCTACCTTTTCCCCCCAAAATAATACCATCTAAATTTATCCTGTAAATCTTGAACAGTTGACATTCTAGTTCCAGTTCATCAGGGCTGGAAAATTATGTCAATTCAAGATCATAACATGTGGAAAGGAATCTGTTCTACTCTGAATGTTTAATTGAATTATTTTAAATATAGTAGTGTCTCAACCACAAATGTACTGAGCCTCTGAAGCTGCACACCTAGTTATAGAATCATAGAGCCATCAGAAGGGACCTGGAAAGATCATCCAGTCCAATCCCCCTGCCACAACAGGATCCCCCAGACCCAGTGGCACAGGAACACAGCTCAGGGCTGGAACAGCTCCAGAGAAGGAGACTCCACAACCCCCCTGGGCAGCCTGTGCCAGTGCTCCGGGACCCTCCCCAGGAAGAAGTCCATAGAATCATTAGAGATTGGAAGGGACCTTGGAAGATCATCCAATCCAATCCCCCTGACTGATGAATGATGAGTGGGTAGTGTGAACTGGCTGAAGGAAAGAAGGGAGGCGGTTAGGAGTTTGAGGTTCTCCTCCTCCTCTACTCTCTCCTGGTGAATCTGCATCTGGAATTTTATGTCCAGTTCTGGGTCCCTCAGTTCCTGAAGGACACAGAACTGCTTGAGAGATCCCAGCACAGAGAGGATGAGGGAGCTGAGTGGAGCATCTCTTTGCTGAGGAAAGGATGAGGGAGCTGGGGCTCTGGAGAAGAAGAGACTGAGGGGTGACTGCTTACAAATATGGAAAGGAAGAGTGTTAGAAGGGTAGAGCCAGGGTCTTCTCAGTTATGTCCAGTGATACAACAAGCGACAACAGGTACAAGCTGGAGCAGAGGGGATTCCACACAGAGCAAGGAGCAGCAGTTTGTGCAGGAAGGGGCTGAGGGCTTTGAAGACTCTGAGCAGGAGCTCAGGGAGCAGCTTCTCTGGAGGGGAACAGTTTCACTGCAGATAAATCTGCATTGTGGAGGACACTTAAACCTTGTAGTTTAAGGTTTTACAACTGTGAGTAAGGGCTCTACTACAATGGTTAGTGCTCACCTCAGGACTGAAACCATTATCCCTTCTATCCTGAATGCCTCAGGGATTCAGGAAGAAGGAGTAGCAGGGGAATGAGGTCCCTTGGACAGGATGACCCGCAAAGCAGGACCATCACGCTTCCATAAGTGTGAAAATGAAGGCCATAAAGGTAAAAATCAAAAGAAGTTGATATTTTTCATCACCATATTGTTTCCTTTCAGTAACTTCTGGAGCGTCTCTGCAGTTCGTAGTGTTTCTCCAATGAGATGCTAATTGGTGACACCAAGCTTTCAGAAGATGCAAATGCCTTGACTGCTATTAAAGCTCCCTTTTAGGGATAAAAGAAGAAACAGAGAAATTACAGATTTGTCCAAATTTTCCGAGATAAACCAGGCATTGAACTATTAATATCCTTTAAAGGAACAATGGACCGGAGCAGCTCGTTCTTTAATTTGCCTGCTTTTTCTTGTAACTATTCCCATGATAATTACAAATCTGGAAATATGAAAAAGAGCTGCTTTTAATATCGATAATTAAGGATAAAAGGCTCAAGTCTACTCCAATTTCAGAGTAGAGGGCTGCTCAAGGTGAAATAAAGGTAGAACCACAGCTGCTGTCTGACGCAGAGGTGCTCGTGCCCACACGTTCTGTTCTCTAGCCCCAAAGATCTGGCTACTTGAAGATACTGTGACTTTGAGCTTCAGACCTTTAGGGAAAGTCAGACGTGGACTTGACCTTTGCTTCAAGGAACTGATTGAGGGGCTGAAACAGATCCAGAGGAGCAACAAGGAGTGGGAAGGAACTGGAGGGAAAGTCTGATGCGGAGAGGCTGAGGGAGCTGGAGGTGTTTAGCCTGCAGGAGACTCGGGGGGGACCTTCTCTTTCACTACAGCGCCCTGAAGGGAGGTTGGAGTCAGGTGGGGGTCAGGCTCGGACAGCTAGTGCCAGGATGAGAGGGCAGGGCCTGAAGCTGCCAGGGGAGGGTTAGGTTGGATGTTAGGAAGACCTTCCTCACGGAAAGTGTGCTCAGAGCCTGTGGGCAGTGGGGACAAACTGGGGCTTGAAATCACGAAAGGACTTGACATCTGAAACAGTTAAGGTTTCAGTGGGGGGATGTTAGCATCTATGTTCTCTCAAAATCACTTGGAGAAGGCTGAAATAATAGGTTATAATAATCCCCTGGCCCTTCGTTCCTCCTGAGGGACAGACATGCTGTCTGTAATTTGTAGGGCAAGGCAAAAAATTGAGGTTTTGAATGCTTGAACTTTGCAATAAGGAGAGCATTGGCTCTGGTCTTGTCACCCTGGGCTCTGGTCTTGTCACCCTGGGCTCTGGTCTTGTCTTAAACCTTAGAAACTAGTTTTCCCTAAAACTTAACATTCACCAACCCATCATTAGAAGAAGGGTGTCTTACAGGGAAGAGTTGGCAAGGCTAAAGCACCTGCTGGGAGAAATGCTGCTCTAGAAAGGAGGAGATGTGCTCGTTCTGTTCAGTCTGTCAAATACCCTCTGGAGATGGGGAGATTGAGACTGGATGTGAGGAGGGAGTTCTTCACCGGGAGAGTGGGGAGAGTCTGCAATGGGTTGCCCAGGGAGGGGGTTGGGGCCCCCTGGATGAGGCTCTGGCCAGTCTGCTCTAGGGTGGGGTGTCCCTGCCCATGGCAGGGGGGTTGGCACTGTATGATCCTTTGGTCATTTCCACCCTGACTGATTCTATAGCTTCTTCCCAGGAGGGTGATGGGGCACTGGAGGGGGCTGCCTGGGGGGTTTGTGGAGTCTCCTTTTCTGGAGACATTTGAAACCTGCCTGGACCTGGTCTGGGTGATCCTGCTGTGGCAGGGGGATTGGACTGGATGATCTTTTGAGGTCCCTTCTGATCCCTAATGATTCTATGATTCTAAATGGATAATGTTCAGGGCTATTTTCCTGGCAGATGAACCTTGCACATCACAGGCCATTGCCTTATACTGACCCCTGCTTGGTCTAACACCTCTTAGCCAAAGAGAGTCAAGAGCATCTAAGCACAACTAGCAAATGGACAAGCTAAGAGAAAATAAGTGGAGTGCTACCACCCAGCTTTGTGTCCTCAGCAAACTTGCTGACAGTGCACCCTAATCCCTCATCCAGATCATTAGTGAATCAGAGATTCATAGAGTGGTTCAGGTTGGAAGGGATCTTAAAGATCATCTAGTTCCAACCTCCCCACCATGGGCAGGGACACCCCCCCACTAGACCAGGTGATGCAGATAAACATCCTATACTGAACTGCATGGGTCTTAGGCAAATGGACTAGTTTGAAGTCGTGTATGCTATTCTAATATAATAAAGCACTTGAGAGCCACATCTCTGCCACTTTCTTCTCCTCCCAATTTCTATTGGCTACACAATCTCTAAGATGTGCTGTTAAAATGTTTGCTCTATGTTCCCGGGTCCTCCTTGCCTATTATCTCTTCCTTTGTTCTCAGACAAATGAGCGGCGGTGGAGATGGGTCTGCTGGTGGCTTTGAATTTCAGCCTTGATTTCAGTCTGAGCCGGCAGAGCTGTAAATATGAGTGAAAACAATAATTTCTGAGCAGTAACTGACACAAACTGAGCCCTGATCGTAGGTTATAAAAGAGCTTGTAATCGAGGCACAGAGCTCACGTTACTCCTTGTTAGAACACCTAGTGAATTCACCTCAGTCCAACTCTGAGCTGGAAGTTATTGCTACTATTTTTGACTACTCTTTTTCACCAATAATTGAATTGGGTTTTGTTGTAACTGCATAAACTGTCTATAATTTTCCTTACTAACCGATCAGTTTCTGGCTTCATTGCACAGGGAATGCGTGGTATGATGCATGTCACCGTGCTGATGTCCCAGCACGTGAGTCGTTTATGTTAGGCACAAAACCCTGGTGCTCAGTAAAATCAGGGGAACTTAGAAACAGGAGGCAAAGGTCAGGTAGAGTGATAAAAACAGCGAGCAACATCCTACCATAGCATCCTCGTGGACTAACTGAGGTAGTGTGGACTGGATGATTGGGCAGTGAGGTGGATTGTGAACTGGCTGCAGGAGAGAAGAAGGAACTTCTTCTCAGGGAGGGTCCCGGAGCACTGGACCAGGCTGCCCAGAGGGGTTGTGGAGTCTCCTTCTCTGGAGCCATTCCAGCCCCGCCTGGCTGTGTTCCTGTGTGACTGGGTCTGGGTGATCCTGCTGTGGCAGGGGGATTGGACTGGATGATCTTTTGAGGTCCCTTCTGATCCCTAGTGATTCTGTGATTCTACGTCCTCTTGTCCTTTCACTAGTTGCCTGGAAGAAGAGCCTGACCTTGACCTGCCTACAACCTGCCTTCAGGTAGATAAGGTCTCCTCCAGGCTAAACAACCGCAGCTCCCTCAGCATCTTTTAAACAGGCCCTGTTAAACCTCCTCCTGTTGTTCTCTGCCCCTTGACCCATCCTGTCCACCTCTCTCTGCAGCATCCTCCTCCCCTCCAGCAGTAGGACACTCTCCCCCCAACTTGGTGTCATTCATGAATTCACTAAGGGTAGATTCCATGTCCTGATCAGGTCATCAATCAAGATGTTGACTAGAAGTGTGTCCAGCACTGATCCCTGCTGCAGGAAAAGTATCCAACTGATAGGAATTTGGGATAAAATGATAATTTATTTCTGAAAACTTGATATCTCTCATTAAGGTGGATAATTACATTTGATAATTCATGACTGCACCAGTACCACAGATTGAATTTTTTCCTCTTCCTAAAGGGATTAAATAGTAATAAGCAATTAAATGAGATTAGTCCTCTCAGTTCTGTGTTTCTTTACAATGGTTTTGCTGTGACACGAACAGCAACAGAGAGATTTCAGCGTATTTTGTAGAAAATACAACCAAAAACATCAGAAGATGGCGTTTTGCTGCTCTTCATGAAGATCTTGGGAAGCCAATTGCTTTCTGTTAAGTCCCCAGCATTTAAACAGTAAGGGATCCCTTCTCCATCACAATAGAGGTGATATAGCCATGCATTTTAGCTGGTGGCTTGGCTCTTGGCTCTGCACAGCAAGAGACACGGGTCTGGCTTAGGAATTGGGTCAAAAATCCTGTCTCCCTTTCCCCTCTCCATAGTAACTCCTGCTCTTACTGTGTAATTGTTAGACAAAGATGAGGGAGGAGCAAGTCTATTTATCCCTGTGAAGGAGAGAAGAACCAGACGTGACAGGGAGTGCTGATATTGTCCTATTCTATCTCTCCTGCCGTATTCCAGTCACTATTCAGCTCAGGGCATTCCTAACTGTTAAGTGAGTATTCAGTAACCAAGAGGTAGGAAACCATCCACTACAGCTGGCCAGAAACTCAGTCTTATCAAAAATAAGTCTAAAACTACAAACCAGGTAGGCAAGCTTTTTCCTGAGTGATGTGAGGCAAAAAGATTAAGGGAGATTCTTCTCCCTCTCTACTTCTTCCCTAGTGAGGCCACATCTGGAATATTGTGTCCAGTTCTGTGCTCTCTGGTTCAAGAGGGATAGAGATCTGATTGAGAGGGCCAGGGGGATGATTAGGGGACTGGAGCTCCTGCCTTATGAGGAGAGATTGAGAGATCTGGAATTTCTCAGTGAGGAGAGGAGAAGGTTACAGGGGCACTTAATCACTGTCTGTAAATCCATGAGGGGTGAGTATCAAGAAGAGCGAGACAATCTCTTTTCACTTGCACCCTGTCAGAGAATAAGGGTTAATGGGTGTAAGCTGGAGCATGGGAAGTTCTGCCTCAACATGAGGAAAAACTTCTTTACTCTAAGGGTGCCAGAGCCCTGGAAGGGGCTGCCCAGGGGGGTTGTGGAGTCTCCTTCTCTGGGGTGTTTCAAACCCACCTGGACTGTTCCTGTGTGACTGGATCTAGAGGATCCTGCTGTGGCAGGGGGGTTGGACTGTATGATCTTTCCAGGTCCCTTCCGCTCCCTAATGATTCCATGAGTCTATGATGTGACAGAAACCATTGTCTAACATCTAAGTATCTCTGCTGCCAATGGAACAAGATGCATGTAAAGCTGAAGGGATTCAATAATAAATCCACATTAACTCAATAAGCTACAGGTGTCCTTGGATTCCTCCCTTCCAAGGACATTAATTTTGATCCCTTTTATTATCAAAGTGCCTGCTGAAGGAAATATTTTTCAAGTCATATTGATCCTGGCTACACCAGGCTATTCCAGAGAAAAATGAGACTTGCTCCTCTTCTCACAAGGATCTGTCTGTCCTTGGGTTTCCCTATTGCCTGAGAAACAACTGAGCAATGTCTTAATCAACTCAGGATTGCTACTCCACATAATGTTAATCAATAACTTCAGCCCGGTTGATGTTTTGAATGTTATTGGACTGACTGAATATGTTCTGAACATTATTAAATATAAAAATTCAGATCTGCAGGTTAATCATTGAATCCTTAGGGATCGGAAGGGATCTCGAAGGAACAGAGGAGGTTCCCTATCACTATCAGCAGGAACTTCTTCCCAGGGAGGGTCCCGGAGCACTGGACCAGGCTGCCCAGGGGGGCTGTGGAGTCTCCTTCTCTGCAGACGTTCCAGCCCTGCCTGGCTGTGTTCCTGTGCCACTGGGTCTGGGTGATCCTGCTGTAGCAGGGGGACTGGACTGGATGATCTTTCCAGGTCCTTTCCAATCCCTAAGGATTCTATGATTGGTCCGGATGATCTTTTGAGTCTTCCAGTCCCTAACACTCTGCGATCTGTGGAACAGTTCCATCTCTAGTAACAAAACCAGAACACCCTTCCAAACGCTTGGTTTTTGTAATGAGTTGTTTTGTTAATGAGAGTTTTACTACAAATTGACACAGTTTGAGCTGCATCAGCCTCACACCTCTCAACAACAGTTCCAGATGTTCTCCTCAGCCGGTCACAGATGCTCTCAGGTTCCTCTCCTATGCCAAGTCTGTGTTGATCCAGCCCGTATTTGGAGGCACAGTTAGCAGGGTATTTACCTGAAGTTTTTCCTGTGGATTGTACTTTCCGGGTGGGAATGCTTCACGTTCTTTAGGTGCAGAGGGGAATATAACGCTGGAAATACATCAATAAACTGTTCTGCTCTGGGCTTGCTCAGACCGGAGAAGGGACAGCTTTGAGAGGAATTTGTCACCAAGCCAGCAGAGTGAGGGTTTTTCCCAGAACTGCCTGGAGAGAGGATGAGAGTAAATGAGCATAAGTGAAGCACGAGGAGTTCAGACTGTCTATAGAGATAAAAATTATTCCTATATGGACAGGCAGGCGGTGGAAAGGATGCTCATAGGGGTTCTGCAGTCTCCATCCTTCGGAGCTCTAATGCTCATCAAATGAAACTTGAGAGTACTGAAATCATTGCTGACACTGCAGGGAGAAGCAGGTTGCACTCATAGAATCTCACAGAATCCTTAGGGATCGGAAGGGACCTTGAAAGATCATCTGGTCCAATTCCCCTGCCACAGCAGGATCACCCAGACCAAGTTGCACAGGAACTTATATAGGAGGGTCTTGAACATCTCCAGAGGAGACTCC
>VZRI01010010.1:36920-61285 GCA_013397515.1 Upupa epops
AGTGCTCGCATGTCCCTCTCTGCCAGGCTGCTCATCCCCTACTTTGTAGCTCTGCAGGGGGTTATTCTTTCAGTTCATTAGCATATGAAATGAATTAATTGGTTAATCTTGTCTTGGACCTGATGGACAGGCTCAACCCATGACACCACACAAGACTTCTAGCCTCTTCAGACCTCCTGTAAAGCACCCTGTTTCTGTCTTTCACTGCAATCAGCTTCTTTTCTAGAGTAATATAAAGCACAAGAATCACGGGGACCATGCATGGCTTTGCCATGAGCTCTGTTTATAGAATCATAGAATCCTTAGGGATCAGAAGGGACCTGGAAAGATCACTCAGTCCAATCCCCTTGCCACAGCAGGATCCCCCAGACACAGTGGCACAGGAACACAGCCAGGCGGGGCTGGAATGTCTGCAGAGGAGACTCCACAGCCCCCCTGGGCAGCCTGGTCCAGTGCTCTGGTGCCCTCACCGTGAAGAATCACCCTTCCTCTGCTTTAGCACAGTCAGGAGAATAATGCTTCGGAAGAAACACGTAGGGAGACAGAAAGCAGTAATATTCAGAGAACTTTAGTTGGACTGGATGGGAGTGATAAATCCATTTAGGACTGGAGAAGCTGCTGAGACAAAGGACTGTGCCTTTATCAAAATAAGATAAAGAGCAGGAGAAAGAATGTTTAATGTTACTGAGCGTGTGCTAAATAAAATGGGGTGTTTTGATAATTAAAAAGATTCATGACCAGGACTGAGGCTGCTAATTATGCTGATGATTCATGAAAACAAAGTAATGAATTCCTCTCGATTCCACGGCTCGTTCAGCTCTGCAGGACAAACAAGCATTCACTTGTTTTTATCAGAATAAGAAAACTCACGACGTCAAAGAAGGGAAGGTGGTGATTTTCTGTACGAGAAAATGCTCTAATTAACCCATTTACTGCTGAAATCACACAATCGCAGAGGTAGGGATTGGAAGGGGACTGAAAGGTCATCCAGTCCAACCCCCCTGCCAGAGCAGGATCCTCTGGAATAGGGAATACATCCGGGAGGGTTTTGAATGTCTCCAGAGATGGGGAATCCACAGTCTCCCTGGGCAGCCCCTTCCAGTGCTCTGTCACCCTAATCGACTGCTTTCTGCCATCCCAACTGAACTGTAACCCAGAAAACTGAGAAGTCCCCAAATGAGGGTAAATGGAATGAAAATGATCTTGCTTTAGAAAAGAAGATTGGCTCCCCAGTCTTTCCCTTTTGAGAGCCGTTGCTCTTTCTGTTAAGACATCTCAAGGTTATGAGAGTCTGTGATACTTCTCACTGCATCGCTTTAATGAAAGGAATAACAAACACTTCAAACTGGCAAAGGCAAGGTTCGTGGAGCTGCTTTAACAGCAACAAAAACCAGTGGAAATGAGGAAGATGAGCTGAAGAAAGAGCTAATTCACAATTAACATCTCTAACAACCTCTAATGTGAGCATTCCTCTAGATAATGCAAGGAACTGGAGCAGGGAATTGTCAAGGAAGAACAATCATCTATTGTGTGATGACACCACAACGGATAGAAGCCTGAAGCGTAGTTCTTGATGTTGACACAATAGCTTTTAGAATACACTCTATGAAAGTTACTGTGCTTCCAGACACACAGATCATTAGTGGTTGGAAAGGACCTCGAGGTCATCGAGTCCAACCCCTCTGCTCGGGATGGGGGGATCATTATTATTAGAAGTGCAATTAGTTGATATGTTAGAGACAAATCAAGTCTCCTGAGCTTTATTCTTAGTTCCCTTTAACAGGTACTTGGGGTACAGTGGTACATAAGGGTCTCAAAACAGGGTGGGATGTAGCTGGGACTGCCAGAGAGGTGTCTAGGTGTAGTGGCTCAGCACATGTGAGGCAGAGTCCTGGTGTCTTCAAGAGCCAGAGGACTATCACCCCTCAGGGGCAGGGTCTGCATCCTCAAATCAATCCAGAATACTGTGTCCAGTTCTAGATTCCTCAGTTCAGAAAGGACAAGGAGCTATCAGAGTCCAACTGGAACCACTAATACGATGGAACAGTGGCTGGAACATCTTCCTATTCAGGAGAGGCTGAGAGGACTGGGGCTGTTTAGCCTGGAGAGGAGGAGACTGAGGAAAGAGGTCATCAAAGCACTTAAATATCTAAAGAACTAGTGTCAGGATAATGGGACCAGGCTCCTCTTGGTGGTGCCCAGTGACAGAACAGGAACATCTGGAACATCTGAAACATCATAAGGCTAGCTTATGTTCAAATAAGTGAGGGTTCCAGAGCACTGGAACATGCTGTTCAGAAAGGTTGTGGAGCATCCTCTAGGGATGTTCAAAACCTGCCTGGGTGCATTCCTACCTGATCTTGTGCAGACAATTCTGCTCCAGCACATCTTCCTCTAAATATAATAGTGTCACTGTCTTATGCTGAACAAAAGAAGGGCACCCTCTTTATCTTATGCCTTCCTTTCAAAGCCAATTTTATACATAGAATACCTTTCACCCCAAGGAGAAGCACTCACCTCGCAGCAACACTACAATTTTGTCAACAAATCTTTTTATATCATAAAAATTCACTACTAAAAGTGGTATCAAAATTTATGACGCAGACCTCGTGATGAATTTCACGAGACACAGATGCAGGAGGCACTGGTACTTGGAATCACCAGCTGTAATTTTTTGTCAAATGCTTTTGATTTCATTGGGGTTTTGTCAGACACTGAAGTCTCTGCTGCAAGGCAGCTGCGTATGTCTTCTTTTTGCTCGCATTCAGTAGCAGGTGAACCTGGAGCTAACAGCTTTAAGCTGGTATCCATCATTAAAGCACTATTTTTTCCTACAGCTGTCTGTGTGACCATAGGATCGTTTTTCAACACCCCTCCTCCAGAGGATTGTTTTGTCAGTAGTTAATATTTGTGATCAGAGTGGTAAGTTGTTCATACAGCCTATCATAGTTTTTCATTATAAGGTATTTCTTTCTTCATCTTCAAGCTGTCCTCCTTGTACAGTAATGCACTGCAATACTTTCATAGAATCATAGAATCCTTAGGGATGGGAAGGGACCTCAAAAGATCACCCAGTCCAACCCCCCTGCCACAGCAGGATCNTCTGTGTCCTTCTGGAACTGAGGGGCCCAGCACTGAATACAGTGCTCCAGATGCGGTCTCTCTAGTGCAGAGTAGAGGGGGAGAAGAACCTCTCTCCATCTGCTAACCACCCCCCTTCTGATCCCCCCCAGGATGCTGTTGGCCCTCTTGCCACAAAAGCTCCTTACTGGCTCAGAGTCAATCTGCTGGTCACTAGATCCCCCAGGTCCCTTTCTCCACCAGGTCAGTCCCCTCCCTATCCTGCTCCCTGGGGTTGTTCCAGCAGTTTCACCCTAGACATTTTGTCTCCTTTCTGCTTGGCTGTGACAGCAATTTCTGTTTCCAATCGGGTGATTACTACATGGGTTTCTCTTTAAGGAGCAAAGCCACGCTTGTGTGTAATGGCTAATGCTAAGTTACAACACCAACACGATGCTGTAGAGGAAGCCCAAGCCCTGAGAAGCAGGTGGGATGCGGGATAAGAAGGGGTGGGTCACCGGCCAGCTGACTGAGGCACCATCAACTCTAAGCAGCAACAGCTGGAGACCTGGAGCTGGGGAGAGCTGAGCTTAAAGCAAGACAGACATATGTAAGGGTGACGATATATAGGAGGGTTAGGTGTAAGCTGGCTGTGTAGAACAGGGGAGAAAAAGGAAGCTGTAGGTGTGTTAGCTAACACAGCCTCATAACCCCACGTTGACCCCAGAGAAGAAATTACCAGTGTGAACATCGCATTCCTCTTGGTGAAGGTCTCCAGATGCTAACAATTCATCATAACACTCCCTCATTAGTGTGAAACCACAGACCTTAGGAGCAGAGGAAGGGTAAGGAACAGGGGAGGAACTATTCAAGTGTGCCCAGAACAATTTTGCTTGCTTCATTATTCTTCTATTGGTGGCTTTTTTTTTGGGGAGGGGGGGTAACAATTAGGCTGAGACTAATAATAATGACTCTACTGAGATTTCCATTACAGAAGCAGTCCATTCCTGATTTTATTTACATAGAAGTCGTGAATCCTCTTAGCCCAGAAAGAAGAACTAGAGCATCCTTCAGGAGCTAATTCACTGCCTTCAATCTGTTCTAATTGCTACTGCTGACCTAGTGGAAACAAGGTAAGTAGAGCACTGCTAATTAATAGAGTATTGACCAAAACCAGGGCTTGCTTAGGTGAGAGACTATTTGTTTAAATCTTACAGCTCTCTTAGATCAAATGTGGAATTGTATTTCTATGGAAAAGCCACCCGGGCTCGAAACTCTGTGTGGAGATTCCTTTCCCAGGCAGGAATAGATCCTATTTGTTAGTTTAATGTTGGTAAAAAGAAGAGCAAGTGTATTTCTGTAGTGGAACCACGGTGTGGAGAGATCTGTAGAGGGCTGTTGTTGCACGCACAATAAGATGTTGACTCCACACAGTCGATGTATTGTAGAGAAAGGCAGACCCGCTGTGATAGCAGAGACCTTTAGAAGTGGAAACACAGGTTAGAGCCCCTGGATAACATTCCACAGTTTATTTGGGAGCTCTGTGCTCTGTCGTTTTCATCTGCTTTTATGGAGAACTGAAAAGCAACCCTGTTCTTGAACCAGTTTGAATAATTACAAGTAGCTGGGTGTGATTGTAGTCCAGAACAATGCGTGTAGATATCAGTGCAATGCATATATATTCATGGAGATACTATTAATAAACTGAATATTAATAAAAAGGGGTCTAATAAAGCACAGTGTGAAAAAGAAAAGTCTGGGGGGAACGCTTCTGCAAGTGAAAGAGCAGCACTGCTTCCCATTTCTCTTGAGATCCAGCTCAGAAAGTTTTGGCAATGGCAAAGGAAAGCGGAAAACTTTGCAGTTTTTCATCTGCTGTCTGAATCAGAAGGCAAAGGCAGAGTAATAAACGGGTGGCTAATTAAAGCCCTCTGCTCTGCAGTTAGCGTGATAGATTCTAAAGAATGAGGTGCAACAAGAAGTCAGGTATCAGATGACTCAACAGAGTAATAAAAACGATAGTGGCACAAATGAAATATTAAATCAAATTAAAAAATTAGACAGAAGAGAACAAGAAGTGGGGATAGGAAAGAGAAAGGGACCCTGGGGTCCTAGTGGCCGGCAGGATGACTATGAACCAGCAATGTGCTCTTGTTGCCAAGAGGGCCAACAGCATCCTGAGGGGGATCAGAAGGGGGGTGGTTAGCAGATTGAGAGAGAGGTTCTTCTCCCCCCCCTGCTCTGACTAGTGAGAACATGTCTGGAGTACTGAGTCCAGTTTTGAGCCCCTCAGCTCAAGGAGACAGAGCTGCTTGAGAGTATCTAGTGTAGAGCAAAGAAGATGATGAAGGAAGGAGAACCCCTCCCTGATGAGGAAAGGCTGAGGGAGCTGGGTCTCTTGTGCTTGGAAAAGGCTGAGGAGGGACCTCATTCCTGTCTCTTAATCTGTGAGGGGTGGGTGTCAGGAGGATGGAGCCAAGCTCTGCTCAAGGTCATCTGGGGACAGGACAAGGGCACTGGGTGCCAGCTGGAACAGAGGAGGTTCCCTCTCAATCTCAGCAGGACCTTCTTCCCTGGGAGGGTCCCGGAGCACTGGACCAGGCTGCCCAGGGGGCTGTGGAGTCTCCTTCTCTGGAGATGTTCAAAACCCGCCTGGTGTTCCTGTGTGACTTGGTCTGGGTGATGCTGCTGTGGCAGGGGGGTTGGACTGGATGAATTTTCAAGCTCCCTTCCAATCCCTAATGGTTCTATGAGTACTGAAGTAATCCTTACTACAGCAGACTTTCCAACACTCCAAACTTCCAGAGGATCCTGTTGATCTAAGTTTAAAAATATTCCAAGGCAATGCACACTAGTTCCACCTTCATATTTATTTTGTTAAAGTAACTCTCAAACATTATTTCTGTTCTTTCCAGCATGACAGCCGTTTGTCCCATAGATGGGAATCAGCATCTCTGAGCACAGAGAAGTCCATCATTCCCTCGTCTACCCGTTTCAAACACTCGGGAGGTTATGCTAAGGGAGACTTTTGAAGCACATTCTTCCTCTCTCTCTGAAAGTCTCATCTTGTGAGCTTATCCACTCCCAGAATTAATATCTGATCTTATGGGCAGCTTCCAGGAGTAGAGCAGCAAATGTGGACTGGAATGAGTCTATTCATACAGCGATGCCCCCAGATAAAGCAATTTTGGTTCTCTTGCAAAGGGTTATTAACAGAGACACAAAGAGCCACCCTACAGAAAATGCTACTGCAATTCTTGTCCTCGTGATGAGTCTGCAGTTTGTCTGCCATTCAGCTCTGTATCCTATAACAGGTACGACGGTACCTTCCTGTCCCTCAGCAGTAGACTAAAGAGAAGCTTCTGGAAAGGCTGGTAGGTGCTTTGATTTTTTATTAGTGCCAGGTATATAGATGCATTTCAGGTCCAGGTGCCCGTGGAGTTTGCAACACGTGTGCTAAACAGAGCTGTGATAACTGATGCCCAAACCAGTCAGGAGAAATAACCCACAGAGCACAGAGGAGCAGCCCTTCGGTGCTTGGAGGGTAATGACCCTGCACCTCCTAGAATCTCTTATCCTATGCTTGATATATCCAGAGAACAGCTATGATATATGCTAGAATATGCTATTCTATATGATTTATGGTGAAGGCAGGTACAGAGGTGGCTACCAAGCTAGTAAAGGATTTGGAAGTGGGATCTGTTTAGCCTGGAGAAGGGCAGATTGAGGGGGGATCTTATTTTTCTCTACAGCTACCCAACAGGAGGCTGTAAAGAGGTGGAAGTTGGGCTGTTCTCCTAACTGGTGATTGACAGGACAAGGGGAAATGGCCTTCAGCTGCACCAGGGGAGGGTCAGGTTGGCTGTCAGGAAGAATTTCTCTCCTGAAAGGGTTGTCAGGCACTGGAACAGCTGCTCATGGAGGGAGTTGAGTCCCCATACCTGGAGATGTTGAAGAGAAAAGGAGGACAGGGTTTAGTGGTGCTGATTGGGCTAGGAAAATATTGGACTTCATGATCTTGAAGGTCTCTTCCACTGTCCTATGATTCCATGGCTCTCTCTGCCAACCATTATCTTCTCTCTTTATGCACAGCTCGTGGAGTTCTGTTCTCCCTCTCATCAAACCCAAGACTGAGCAGATTCTGAGTCCCAGCAATGCATTCTTTATTGAGACATCTCTTTCACTGTATGAAAGGGTGAGGAGAGGAGGGTTTCTTCTTTGTTTGGCTCTGTAGGTCCAGAGATACTTATAATGTGATTTCAAAACAGCCCTAGCTCATCCAAATACTTAATAGATTGGACAGAGAAGCACTCCAAGCGTGAGAAGCTTCCTCAGCTACAGCTTGGAACAGATTTTTATCCACCCATCGAAACGCGTTACGAGGCCACTGTTTAAACTGTAAAAAACAGATTATCAAGTTACATTAATTTCTCCACAGTAATGATCACATCCTTATGCTCACTGTGCTTCCTCCTCAGTAATGACTCACTGCTGAGATGATTGTATTGTACGACGCGGTCTTATTTCCCTTTCTGTGAGAGTATTCTTTCTTTACACCTAGGGATATACTACATCGTCTCCGTGTAGCTGTACAGATGTTGTAAAATGTCTCTATCTCTTTTCCTCATAACATAAATTTTCCACTGCCTTTTGCAATGACTTCTTGCACCGGGAAGCAGTGCATCATTTAATTAGCCCCTCTCCTACAGGACAGGCTGAGAGTGCAGGGGTTCTTCAGCCTGGGGAAGAGGAGACTGGAAGAAGAGGTACTGGAAGGCTGCTCTGAGATCTCCCTGGAGTCTCCTCTTCTCCAGGCTGAACAGCCCCAACTCTCTCAGTCTGTCCCCCCATAGGAGAGCTGCTCCAGCCCTCCTCTCATCCTCGTGGCCCTCCTCTGGACACCTTCCAACAGCTCAGTCTCCTTCCTGTGTCAGGGGCTTCAGAACTGGATGCAGTGCTGCAGATGGGGTCTCAGGAGAGAAGATCATTAAAAACCCGATCATTATTTCAGTAGATATTCATCTCTTGGGCTACAGCAGGGTGCCTGTTGCTCACATATCTCCTGGAAAGCCTCAGTCAGGCTTGAGCTGCGCATATTTTAGCGAGTTTGTATGCAAAAGAGATGCAGGAGTGAGTACAATAATGCAAATCAATCGGTACTTGGAGAGAGACAACAAATTCTTTTGTCATTGTCTTTCACCCTCCAATTCGAATCCTTTACTCTGTGAAACCAATCTCTCAAAAAGTCTCCAACGCTTCCAACTTGGAAAAAATAAACCAACCCCAAAGACCCTGAATCAACTGGCTGAGCTCCTGTATTCTTCACTGTTCAATAGAGTGAAGGTGAACTTGTCAGGGCTTCATCTTGTCCGTCACTTCTGGAAATAAGAAGGCTGACTACCTGATATGATAATATCTGAGTGAGTTCAGGTCTGCAGCCTTCCTGTGGCAGTGCAGAGAATGGGTTTGTTTATACGCTGTCAGCTAGCAAACAAGGGAAAAGCCTCTTGCTATAACTTTTCCACCTGTATAGGATGAGTTTTAACAAACTCAGACAACTGCTTTCTGTTATAACAGTGCTGCTGTTGTTGCTGTTTAATTCAGGTAAGAAACAACCACTGAGGCTCAGATGTTGAACGCTGGAAGCTTTCAAAAACAATCACTGAAACCTCTGTTCAATTAGTTCAGTCATTCCTGAGAAAGAAATATGGAGAACATCACAGCATCACAGAGCTTTAGGGGTTGGAAAGGACCTTGAAAGATCATCCAGTCCAATCCTCCTGCCACAGCAGGAGCCCCTAGATCCAGTGGCACAGGGACAGTCCAGGTGGGTTTGAAATGGCTCCAGAGAAGGAGACTAGACAACCCCCCTGGTCAGCCCCTTCCAGTGCTCTGGCACCCTCATAAGCAAGAAGTTTCTTCTCATCTTGGTGTAGAACCTCTTCTGTTCCATCTGACACCCAGTGCCCCTTGTCCTGGCATTGGGTGCCCCTGAGCAGAGCCTGGCTCCTTCCTCCTGACCCCCACCCTTTCCATCTTGATCAGTAGTCATGGGGTCCCCCCTCAGGCTCCTTTGTTCCAAGCTCAGGTGCCCCAGCTCCCTCAGCCTTTCCCCACCAGGGAGATGCTCCCCTCCCTTCATCATCTTGGTGACTCTCTGCTGGACTCTCTCCAGCAGCTCTGTGTCCTTCTGGAACCGAAGGTCCTAGCAGTGAGGGGTGTACTCTAAACCTCGTGAGGGGTTTAGAGAACCAGTCGTGTGAGGAGAGGCTGAGGGAGCTCGGCAGGGTGGTTCTGGAGAAGAGGAGGCTCAGGAGGGGACCTCATTGCTCTCTAGAGCTACCTGAAGGGAGGTTGTATAGAGGTGGGTGTTTGCCTCTTCTCCTTGGTGCCTGCTGACACAGGATTCCAGACGTGGTCTCACCAGGGCAGTTCACAGTCTGCTCACTACCTGATTTTCTAAACCCCACTTGCTCACTTTGGCTGTGAGGATGCTGTGGGAGACTGTCTCAAATGCTTTCCTGTGCACATTAAGCCTTTAAAAGAAAGAAAGGACTCTCCTGAGGATCTATTCCATGCTCACTCAGTGTCTGAGGTGCAGCATCTACCATGAAGTCACTTGTACATCCTGCAAGGAGGGTTTGGTACCCATTTCCCTGAGTTCTGGGTGTTTTCTCAGCCCCACCACACTTCTTTTTCAGGACAGAAGAAGAACATACAGTCACTTTCTAGTCTCCTGAATATCTTGTTTGTATTATAAATAGGGAGCTGACATTTCTGAAGACCTGTGTACGAGCGGTGAGTGTACTCATTTACCTAATCAGACACGTATTCATATTCTCTGAGGTGCTGAGTACACATCATAGCGCTACGGTGAGCCGGCAGAAAATGCAATAGCAAGATGAAAAAGACCCTGAGAGCAGAGAACCTGCCCTCTCTACGCTCAACTTTTCCTGTATTGGAACTGGAGCTGTAGGAGTTAAAGCTGTGGTGTGAGTGCAGAAGTCACATCTTGGAGCTGGGCTTCGCAGCTGGGCTGTCCCTTCCCATCCCTAAGGGTTCTATGAAGGGAACAGAAGTCTCAGTTTGTGCTTTCATACTCGGTCCTTGGACTGAGTGTTTGGTTCTGGGCCACTCGTGATAGGAGAGACAGGGAGATGCTGGAAGCAGAGGGTCCAGAGCAGAGCTACCCAGCCCAGGAGGGGTTAAGAGAACCAGTTGTGTGAGGAGAGGCTGAGGGAGCTGGGCAGGGTGAGTTTGGAGAAGAGGAGGCTGAGGGGGGACCTCACTGCCCTGTCCAACTCCCTGAAGGGAGGCTGTGGAGGGGTGGCTGTTGGCCTCTGCTCCTTGGTGCCTGCTGACAGCAGCAGGGGCACTGCTCTGCAGTTGAGGCAGGGGAGGGTCAGACTGGCTCTGAGGCAGAGATTCTCTGCAGCCAGAGTGGTTGGGCACTGGCAGGGCCTTCCCAGGGAGGTGGTGGAGTCCCCCTGCCTGGAGGTGTTGAAGAACCCTGTAGCCATGGTGCTTCCCTCCCTGCTCGAGTGGCAGCAGGGAGGGGGTCAGGCTGTGTCTGTCAGTCTCTCAGGGACTGAGGGGTTGTGTTGGGGTGGGGATGGTTGGACTGGGGGATCTGTGAGGTCCTTTCCAACCAGGATTAGTCTGTGATGCTGTGATCCTTTCTCAGGAAGCAGCCAAGGTTTGGAAATGGCCGTGAAAAGCATGGTTTACAATCCAGTTTCCTGAATAAATAAAGATTATGACATTTTTAAGAAGTCTGTGGGGAGCAGCGATGTAAAATTGGCCCAATCCCCAAAACAGCACCTGGCCATTTATCTTCTTTTACTGAATTATGCTGGGCTTTACATTTCTTCATCAGTTAAGAGCATGGAGCTCACACAGTTTCCTTGGCATGTTCTGTACATTTGATATTTACCCCAGGTTTAGCTATGAGGTGGTCATTCATAGCTTCTTTTAAATTAAATTGCTTTCACTAAACAGCAGTTATGTGCAATAATAGAATCCCCCTGTTATTAATTCTGTTCCACTCACTATTTTTTGCCATGACACCTTTGCACAGCAGTGTTCACTGTGTCGTGGACTGGTCAGAGTTAAACTATTAGCGGATTGAAAGAGGTTCTTCTCCTCCTCTACTCTGCACTCTTGAGACAGCATCTGGAGTATTGTGTCCAGTGCTGGGCCCCTCAGTTCCAGGAGGGGACAGAGCTGCTGGAGGGTGTCCAGCACAGAGCAACAAAGATGATGAAGGAAGGAGAGCAGCTCCCTGATGAGGAAAGGCTGAGGGAGCTGGGGCTCTTGGGCTTGGAGAAGAGGAGGCTGAGGGGGGACCTCATTCCTGTCTCTCAATCTGTGAGGGGTGGGTGTCAGGAGGAGGGAGCCAGGCTCTTCTCAAGGTCATCTGGTGATAGGAAAAGGGGCACTGGGTGCCAGCTGGAACAGAGGAGGTTCCCTCTCAATCTCAGCAGGACCTTCTTCCCTTCTTCCCAGGGGGGTCCTGGAGCCCTGGACCAGGCTGCCCAGGGGGGTTGTGCAGTCTCCTTCTCTGCAGACGTTCCAGCCCTACCTGGCTGTGTTCCTGTGCCACTTGGTCTGGGTGATCCTGCTGTGGCAGGGGGACTGGACTGGATGGTCTTTCTAGGTCCCTTCCCATCCGTAATCATTCCATGACTCTATCTGAAGCAGTAGGTGATTTTATATAGAGAAGAAACCTGCACAAAAAAAGCTGTAATAAGTAAAGGAGACAGACAAGAGACAGACAACAATTCAGAAAAGGGAGAGGAAAAAGAATTCAGAAGCTCTATAGCTCATGAATCGCTGAGAGGGTGAACACCACCACATGGCTAAGGCTGTGTCATACTCATAAGTCAGGTTTTACCACGTGTGGTTTACACCAGTCAGCGATTGCAGTGCATTATACAGATAAGAATGCCTGTTTGTGCCCCTTGAACACTCCACTTACCGCTGCCGTGTGAATAGCAAACAACTCAATAGCATCAACAGTTAGCTTTCAGATATAATGAAGTGGTAGTAGACCTTCCTAGCTATGAGAACATTAGAGTTTCTATGTCTAATTACATTTTTTTTTGAATTGTAGTCATGAAAAACTAATCATTGTGACAATAGTCTTCTGGAAATTAGGCTGTAGAAGCACCAAATGTAGGCAATTTAATGCTTGCTATGGTTCATCAAATTCCGACTCCTCATGCATAACTCGGTCACATTTATTTGTGCTCCACAGGGGTGTAACTCTTAAAAGGAGAAAACCAGACCCAGAATGTGCTTCACAAAAAAAAAATGTCATTGCCTTGGCAACTAATACAGTACTAAATGTTCCGACAGGTAGGATATCACACAACACTCAAACACATTTTTCTCGTTGAGGAAAATGTATGCAAGGCGAGCAGCTAGAGCAGGGGTGAATGCAGTGATGCTCCTTTACTTCCACATGCTTGTCTTTTCCGCACGAGGTGCCTCCCTTTTCCTTGCCCCTCATCCATTCGGTAGGTTGTTTTCACTGCCATACATCTTTGTCCCAGTAACCAGCAGGATGACTCTGATCTGGTTGCCGAGAGGGCCAACAGCATCCTGGGAGGGACCGTAAGGGGAGTGCTTAGCTGATCGAGAGAGGGTCTTCTCCCCCTCTGCTCTGCACTGGTGAGACTGCATCTGGAGGACTGTGTCCAGGTCTGGGCCCCTCAGTTCCAGAAGGACACAGAGCTGCTGGAGGGTGTCCACTGTAGAGCAATGAAGGTGATGGAGTAGAGCAGCTCCCTGATGAGGAAAGGCTGAGGGAGCTGGGGCTCTTGAGCTGGGAGAAGAGGAGGCTGAGGGGGNTGGCAGGGGGATTGGTCTAGATGATCTTTCGAGGTCCCTTCCCATCCATAATGGTCCCAGGATTCCATATATCAGTCTTTTACCTCACTCTGGCTATTTTATTCCTGGCCCACATTTTTTTGTTTCCAAGGTTCTCCATCCCTCTGTTTCTCATTCTCTTCACCCACATGCATCTCAATTTCTCTCTATTTTGAGCTGAGCAGAGGCACAATGTTAACCTTTGAATTTCAGTTCCCTTCCGCTGGCCTGCCAACAACCTTCAGTTAGCATGGAGAGCAGTTCTGGCTGCCAGTGTGTGATCTGGATCACAGGAGCCAGCAGGGAGTAGGTTGTGGTGCCCAGAATCCTTGCATCATACACCTAGAATACAAGAGATCTAATCGATTGAGACAACAAAGATGGAAATGGAGCTGTCTTAGCAGGGCTAAAGATCTTCACAAATACAAAGGGTGAGTGGAGGAGATAAATATGTCAGGAGGTATTTATTCTGCATTTCCAGTCAGAGAGTGCCATCCCTGGGGACGTTTATAGAAAGACTGGCTGTGGCACTCAGTGCCCTGGTCTAGCTGATCGTGGTGACGTTAGATCCTAGGCTGGGCTTGATGATCTTAGAGGTCTTTTCCAGCCTCAATAATTCTGTAAAGGGTTTCAGTATTTTTCAGCTTGCAATGTAGCAAACAGAAACTCATCCTACATCAAAGATACTTCTGAGTGGAGAGATGCAGATTGCACTTAGTACCACACTTGTTTTCATTGTTAAAGCAGATAAAATAGAGAGCTGGAAAGACCAAAGCGCTTCGCAGCAGACTGGAACGCATTGATTGAGATGATGCTAATTTGGAATGCTTCTGATGTCTGCATCAGACTAATGAATTAATGCCATAAAAATCCTATTGGTGATACCTGCGTGTAGGAAAGCACATTATGGAAAGTCAATGGAGAGGAGCAGAGGTGAATTCTAAACAGCAATTTCAGTGAATGGAAATGGGTTTCATCGACGCCTGTACTCGCGGTTTTATTTTACGCTCCTTTATATTTACATTCCAGTTGACTGTCAGCTTATTAACCCAACCTTCATGTAAACAGGAGATTTGGAAAAGCATGCTTTTGCATATTAATTAGTGGGAGCTCATTAATGCTGAAAGGAGCCAATGGCATTACGTTTTTGATTGATATATCGAAACAGAGCTCATTTGGGTTTGGATTCTTTGTTTTAGTCCTTTACCTACCGGCGTGCTCTGCTTGTGAGGGCACTGTTCCACTAGTGTGATGTGCTGGTGTGCCATTGTTTGTCTTAATAAGTATAACTCCTATTTATTTTCTGTTCCTCAGTAAAGTTCAGCTGCTTATTTCTACTGCTGTCTTTGATGCAGCAGCAAACCCTTTTGCTTGAATGCCATACTCACTGTCTGGTATTCATAGAATCCTCCCAGCTGGAAAGGACCTCCAGGAACATCAAGCCCAACCCTCATCCCAATATCTCCCTAACACCTAGACCTCAAGTGCTCTAGCTATTCCTTTTTAAAAGACCTCCAGGGATGGGGACTCCACTCCCTCCCTGGACAGCCTGGTCCAGTGCCCAACCACTCTCTCAGGAGAGAGCTTCTTCTTCCTAAGGTCCAATCTAAACCTCCCTTGATGCNCCTTCATGTAAACAGGAGATTTGGAAAAGCATGCTTTTGCATATTAATTAGTGGGAGCTCATTAATGCTGAAAGGAGCCAATGGCATTACGTTTTTGATTGATATATCGAAACAGAGCTCATTTGGGTTTGGATTCTTTGTTTTAGTCCTTTACCTACCGGCGTGCTCTGCTTGTGAGGGCACTGTTCCACTAGTGTGATGTGCTGGTGTGCCATTGTTTGTCTTAATAAGTATAACTCCTATTTATTTTCTGTTCCTCAGTAAAGTTCAGCTGCTTATTTCTACTGCTGTCTTTGATGCAGCAGCAAACCCTTTTGCTTGAATGCCATACTCACTGTCTGGTATTCATAGAATCCTCCCAGCTGGAAAGGACCTCCAGGAACATCAAGCCCAACCCTCATCCCAATATCTCCCTAACGCCTAGACCTCAAGCGCTCTAGCTATTCCTTTTTAAATGACCTCCAGGGATGGGGACTCCACTCCCTCCCTGGACAGCCTGGTCCAGTGCCCAACCACTCTCTCAGGAGAGAACTTCTTCCTCAGATCCAATCTAACCCTCCCCTGATGCAGCTTGAGCCCATAAAGTTCTTTTTTCTATTTGTTTTCTGAGACCATAATCCATGTGTGCTGAAGGCTTTACAGTTTGTATTTATGGGAAGAATAAAATCCCTTCAAACTACCCACTCCTGTTCCAGGGAATGATCTAGCAAAGACAATTGGCAGTGCATGCAGATTTCTTCTGTCTGGGAGATTTCAGTGAACCCTACTTCCTTGTATATAGAATCATAGAATCCTCCTGGCTGGGAAGAACCTCCAGGATCATCAAGTCCAGCCCTCATCCCAACATCTCCCCAACCCCCAGACCATGGCCTCAAGTGCTCTAGCTGCTAGGTTTTTAAACCCCTCCAGGGATGGGGACTCCCCCCCCTCCCTGGCAGCCTGTTCTANCCTGGCAGCCTGTTCTAGTGTCCAAGCACTCTCTCAGGCAAGAGTTTCTTCCTAAGATTTAAACCTCAGGAAAAAACTTCTTCCTAAGATCCAATCTAAACTTCCCCTGACACAACTTGAGGTTATTTCTCCTCGTCCTATCATTAGTAATTTGGGAGAAGAGAACAGCACCAGCCTCACTACAACCTCCCTTTAGGTAGCTCTAGAGAGCCATAAGGTCTCCTCTCAGCATCCTTTTCTCTAGCCTAAGTACCCCAAGTTCCCTCAGCTGCTCCTCATACAGACTACTTTCCATCCCTCTCAGCATCCCTGTTGCCCTTCTCTGGCCCCTTTTCAGCACCTCAATGTCCTTCTGATGCTGTGACACCCAAAACTATTGAAGCATTTACACATCTCTTCATCCTGGAGGAAGAAGAGAGGTAATGATATCTAACACAGATGGATTTGGAGGTACCTGCCCGTTCCTGTTGCTCAGTCAGACCTAGCCCCAGTGCTATGAGTTTTCCTAATGCGATAACAAATACAGGAAGAGATGAAAAACCTCTGCAATGGCTAAGGGAAAAAAATGATAGACATTTTAGACTGCTATGAACAGCACAGAAGGTTTCTCTGTTAGAGGGAGAGAATCAGTGGGGATTTACAAGTCCTATGATTGTGGTGTGAGACTGAGAAAGGGAATTGCTGCACTACAATATCATTTATTATACAAAGCTGTTATTTAGCTCAAAGTATTGGGTGGAATAGGATTTTCCATTAGTTGCACAATCGTTTTATGTGAGGCCTTTTTCTTATTCTTTGGGTGGCTCTGAGTTTATCGAACTATTGGCTCCCTCTCAATACAAACTGTTTTCAAATACAACCCAAAGCCTTGATTTAGCAGACCAGAGCACAGCAGGATGTTTGAAGATAATGACAGTGATTGGATAATAGAAACCTGAAGAGAAAGCTGAATAAATAAGAATATAATGTACTAAATATGTCGAAATAATAACGCACTACGATGAGCAGGGGGGTTGGACTGGATCATCTTTTGAGGTCCCTTCCAATCCCTTACAGCCTGATTCAGTGAGTTCCTCTCATTCAACTTGGAAGGCTGGGGAGCTGGACTGACTAGGTCAGGTCCCTTCTGATCCCTAATGATCCTGTGAGTCTATGACTGCATGAACTGACACCGACTTTGGCATAGACAGAGCTCTGAGCACTGGCGTAAGCCTGAGCACTGTCTTTGGTGAGACTTTGATGCCAGGAGAGATCTTGTTACTGAAGTCTTCCAGAAGCACTGGCTGCTTTGATGTCAACTGCTACACTTACTTCTGGTTACTCCCCTTGTAGCTCCAGAACAGCTCATTCTGAAGACCCATCGCTCTTAAAGGAGACCTTCCTATCCCTTTACAGGGTTTCCATTTCCTAGGGTTGCAAAATAAAAATCTCATCGAATTTCTTCAAAATAATGAGAATTTTTTCCAAGAGTAGTGAAGCTAAGAACATTCCAGGCTGCACAGAACAGGTCTTAGCTAGTACAGCAACAAGGAGAGGTGGAAATCAAGCCAGTAGCTTTCATACATTATAGATATCCATGGCAACTATGATGAAACACTGCTTTCCCCAAATGTTTAGGATACTATTCCCCCCAAAAACATCCCCAAGGCCAGGCTGGATGAGGCTTTGAGCCACCTGGTCTGGTCAAGAGGCATCCCTGCTCATGGTGGAGAGGTTGGATTGGATAATCTCTGAGTTCCCTCCCAACCTGAACCATTCCATGGCTAATGGGGAGGTCTGAGGTAGCTGTTATTTTCTACCCTGCTTCTCTGTTGTACAATATTTGTTCTCTAAATCCTGAGCTATTTACAGGTTGTAGACCTGAAAGTAAAAGTAAAGCAGCAGGAAATAAAGAACATAGAAGTGAGACTGTGTGCTTCCATGGGCTCTAATACTTTGGATAACATCAGAGTACCACTGAATTTAAAAAAGGTCATCTTAAGCAGCTGCAGCAGTTTGAGCCTGGCAGGGCTTAGTACTGGGGAAGAAGCCCTAATAAGAAGCCTCAGAGAGAGAAGATCCCCTGACTCCAGTGCCTCCCTCACCTCTGGATGTTTGAACCAAGGAGTGCCTCTGCTGATGCTCATGTTTTGTCACACAGGCACATGTCCAGGTGGAACAGGTCAGACCCCACTCTATCCTGGTACCTGGGTTTCCTGTTTCATGTTGGGTTTGCAACTCTTGGTTGGGAGTAGCCCTGCCATCGCTGGGCTGAGCACACTGTGGTGGCCAACGTTAGCCTGGGAATCTGGTGACAGAAGAAAGAATCTGCAGAGCCCAGACACCAGCAGAGCAGAAGAGATCCTGCACAACCATGCTGAAGTGCATAGAGGGAGAAGGTCTCAATGCAGATGGTACACCCGAGCAGGAGAGCAGCCCTGAGGATACAGAGTAGGGAACTTATCCTGAAAAATCCACTGACTAGAAGGCATGGAGCTTCACTGGTGCAGTCAAGTACTGGGATGACCCACAGCCTACAGAAGGCCTCCACACTAGCTGGAGAAAGCTCATGGAGGACTAAGCTCCTGGGGGTGGAAGGACAACACTATGTTACCACAGAGAGCACCGCTCAGGGTTGTTTCCCCATGAGGTAAAGGAGGTAGCAGAGCTGAGCCCAGGCATGTGAGAGCTGTACGACTGTTCTCTCTGTGTTGGTGATGGGTTTTTCCTGGGGTTGCATTCAATGTATTTGGTTTTCACCACAAATGGAACCCATTCCTTTTTGCCTGACTCACGATAACAAGTGAACCCTCCCTTGTTGTTTACAGCTTGTTAGCACTTTGCTAATTACTTAATTCATCTCGGTCTTGCCCATGGCAGCTAATTGTTGGCAAGACAAGAGATTAAATTCACTAGTGCTGGTTTGAATTGGTGGTAAGGAGTTCTGGGTAGGATTGCATGGGTATGTATTGCATGCTCATGGATAGAGTGCTATGGACTGTTGAGTAGATGTGAAGCAGCTAATGTGCCTGGAATCCTGTAAACCATAGCACCTTGCCTGTAGCCACAGAATGAGCGACAGTGCAGTGCAGTACTCAGGTTAGCTCGTATTACTCCTTGGGTAGGTTAATCCAATAGGAGGCTCCCTCTCAATCTCAGCAGGACCTTCTTCCCAGGGAGGGTCCCGGAGCTCTGGACCAGGCTGCCCAGGGGGGCTGTGGAGTCTCCTTCTCTGCAGACATTCCAGCCCCGCTTGGCTGTGTTCCTGTGCCACTGGGTCTGGGTGACCCTGCTGTGGCAGGGGGATTGGACTGGGTGATCTTTTGAGGTCCCTTCTGATCCCTAAGGATTAGATGATCTTGGCTGTGGAAGCAAGTCTGATAGAGGTACGTGGCTGTGATTCTGGGGTTCATTTGCTGTCTGCACCTTCCTGGCTCATGCTCCACCGAGTGGTATAGTGCCAAAAGAAGTACAGGGTATGCTTACACAAGGTTTGCACAGGGCAGTGGTGCTGTAATAATCTCTGGAAAAGGATCCCTCCCTGATGCCCTCTATTCAGCTCTGTGTTACTTTTGTCTTGTCTGTGAAGACAAGATCCTTGCCTTCTGAAATATCTCTTTGTCTTTGCAGATACCTTTGGTAATCTTTGAAAATCTTTATTACAGAGGAGTTTAAATCCCTAGGTGGGAGGGCTTTTTTTCCCCCTCACTGGAATTCTGGAAGAATTTATAGGTATTTCTCTACCACTGAATCTTTTTATACAGCCAGGTCTGGAGGCTGTTTTGACATTGACTTTGACATCTGCTTACAAACTCAGCTTACAGACCTTGTGTATTAGAGTCTGCAGGTGAGGCAGGACTAGGCTGCCTCCTAAACTATGAAGGCTATCTGATCCAGCACTAAGGTAACTGCTACCATTCGACCACAAACGGAGCTGGCAGGAGCCTGGAACAAAGCAATCCGGATAACCAGCTTGATGCAGGTACGAAGCGATGTAGTTTGAAGTGAAAAGATGGGGGGTTCTACATTTGGATGAAGGAATGGATGTGTCCACCGTGTGCGTGGAAAGACAGCCCCTTAAGCCACTGCAACCTGAGTTGAATACATTGGACACATCAAAGTGTCGCTCTGTTCATCTACCAAATGGACTCTGAAACTCTCCCAGCGGGGTGTTTTATCTTCACAGAACAATAAAATAAGTTAAGTTTGATGGGATGTAGAATAATTTAGTTTGGAGTGAGGAACCCTAACTCAGGGCAGGACCAGCTTCAAAGACGAATCCAACTTTGAAGTTCCACCTATTTGTTCGGAGAGGTGAATTTTGCTTAGAGTAGTGTCAAGCTCGATACTTCATTCCTGCAACGTGGAAGTAACCTCAACGCCGTTGCCTCTGACCTGGACCTATTAGCAGGCTGTCTTGTTCTCTGCCTCTTTCCTAATTACATGCTGTTTCTCCTCCCAAGCTTCACGCTGTAACTGTGAGGGTGAAGACATTCCAGCACCTGTTCCTGTGATCTGATCGGCAATGTGGGACCATTTGTTTGCTATGCATGCATTTGCTTCTCTCACAGAGCAGTCCTTACCAGTATACTTGTTCCTTCACTTGCAGTGTAACTAGAGAATAGATAATTGGTCCCAGTAAAAAACACCCATGAGAGCAAGACACCTCAGACTCTGGTGATCCACAAAGGGCTCTCCTGCAGACTAAAATCACTGTTACAAACAGATCTGGGGATTCAACTGCAGTTAACACCCACAAGCAAGTTCTGTGGGTCCAACCCCAGCAGTGAATATTGCCAAAAGAAGCCACGAGTGCTCATCGTGGGTGACCCTGTGCTAATGTGAGCTGAGCCACGTGAGGTCTACTGCCTCACAGGAGCTGCGATCCGAGAAACCCCTGAGCAGGTGTCTCAGCTTGTCAACAAACAGCCTCCTGTCCATTGCCACTCTTTGACACAGGAAGATATAACCTGGGGCTATAAAACCCTCAGAGAGCAAGTGAGGCATATTGGTGCCAAGTTATCTATCTCACCCTTGCTAGTAGGGGGAAAGGGGGTGGCCAGCAATAGGCTCTGGCTATGTGGTCAGCCCCCTCATAAGGGGTTTGGGGTTTATGGTGATGGGATGTTCTCTAACCTATTAGAGAGGGATAGGATCAGCTGTCTGGAAGAGGCAAGGGGATCTTTAGCAGCAGGATGGTGAGTTTGGTAAAGGGGGCAGTTCCTGCTGATACTGATATGGAACCTCCTCTGCTCCAGCTTGCACCCATCACCCCTTGTCCTGTCACATCAGCACATGTTATCCTGGTAAATAGACTAAGCTGAAGAAGATGAGACACAGGGCAGGGCAGAGTAGGTAAAGAGACTTCTACAGTGCTGAAATCAGCATGGATCTTTAAGAAAGAGGGGCTTCAGGAAGAGTAATATCACACTTCCATCATGTTCACTGGTTTTAAATAGCTCTCTCCTTTAAGTGCTAATGCAAGATACCTTTTGGCTCTCGTTTGGATTGTTGGCGGCGAAGGTGGTGTCATGTTTTTCCTCCCTACATGTCAGTCTGGTCTTAACGAAGAAGAACAGAAGGGCCTTTTGGAAGGGGTTCTTAAATCAGCATATTGAAAGATAGGTGTTTGCCAAGAATTAGAAATGGTGGGAGGCAATAAATGAGACAAAGGAATGGTTGCAAACGTGTGCTGATCACGCAGCAGCGGAACATATTTAGGCACAAATGTGGCTGTGCTGCTCTGTCTGTGATGATGATACGCGATGCTGATGACCCCTCAAGGGTTGTCATCCTCATACGAGAACTGACCCAAGCAGAGGAGCTGTGTTTTCAAGAGATGCTTCATAATTTCTGTGTCATGCTTTGCAAGTGGGAAAGAAGGATAGATCTCTGTCACCTTCAGCCAGGTTTCATTTTGGTGGTGCAGGATGAGTGGGGATCTATAGGATTTAAGCTTTTTCTCTGATTAATTGATCCTAGGACTATAGCAAGAGAAGACTGATTAATGGCAGCTATGGACCATTTAATGCCTCTGATCTGTTGGCTCTTTTCAGCTATTTTTCTGTATTTCCCCATCAGATTGGTTTCTTCCAGCCCGGAATTCATCCTTCCATTTATGATCTTTAAAGCCGTTCCTATGGTTATTAACATCTTGCAGTAGCTGGAAGGGTTCAGAGTTGCCTCCACAGAGTTCGAAGTGGGTCAGGATGTGTTGGTACAAGGCACAGGTAGGTTGTCTTTCTGTTGTTGAGCTGCTTTGGATTTCTTTATCCTGTGTGGAGGTGGGAAAGGGAAAGCAGCTCCGTGGAGGTGGGAAAGCAGCTCCTTGGAGATGAGAAATATAGTCACTTTATTAGTTGCCCACACAGGAGCTGTAAGAAGGGGGAAAAGAAGCAGACACACAACAAATAAGTGGGAAGAAGAGGGGGAAAAATATTAATGGAGGAGGGAGGAGAGAAAACAGGAGGAGACTATTTACATATTTTCACAGCTAAAATAACTTTAGGGTAAAGTTGTGGGTGAAGTATTTAAAGTAGTGAGAAATCGCATGGAAGAAATGAAAGAATGAGCAAAAATCCCTCTATATTTAGTAGTTTAGCCAGGGTTGGTGGAGGAAAAGGAAATGGGAAAAGGTAGGAAGTACAAGCCTGCATGCCAGTGGAGCTCTGCTTCCAGAAAGAAGGTTCTGCTGCAAAAGGAAACCAAGGAACTTATTCTCTGCTTTGCTGCCACACTCAGGGCTGATTTTCCTTTCAGTGCAGCAGTGCTTCTGTGCACGCTCAGCATTCACATGCAGCTCCTGGTTATAACATCATTAGGGATAGGAAAGGACCTCGAAAGATCATCCAGTCCAATCCCCCTGCCACAGCAGGATCACCCAGACCAAGTGGCACAGGAACACAGCCAGGCGGGGCTGGAACGTCTGCAGAGAAGGAGACTCCACAACCCCCCTGGGCAGACCCTTCCAGTGCTCTGGGATCCTCTCTGGGAAGAAGGTCCTGCTGAGATTGACACCACAAACTTCAACTTATGGAAGGGTTTGGGGTTGTTCTTCTTTATCACTCAGAAGAACNACTGGACATAATACCCAGATGCAGTCTCACCAGTGCAAAGTAGAGGGGGAGAAGAACCTCTTGGTCTGCTAACCACCCCCCTCTGATCCCCCCCCAGGATGCTGTTGTCCCCCTTGGCCACCAGAGCACATTGCTGGCTCAGAGTCATCCTGCTGGCCACTAGGACCCCCAGGTCCCTTTCTCCTGCACTGCTCTCCAACAGGTCAGTCCCCACCCTGTCGTGGTCCCTGGGGTTGTTCTTGCCCAGATGCCAGACCCTACCCTGACCCCTGTTGTACTTCATTCCACTTCCTGGAACTCAGAGGAAGGTAGAACAGCATGTCTGTCCTCAAGGCCGCGTTCCAAATACACAGTGAGAGCATGCTGACACCGGTTGTCAAGATGAGATCTTAATATATAGTGACTTTTGGAAAGAGCGGTGAGTGCTACATCATCACAGGGGAGAAAGCCTAAGATCTGAATTTAGGGAACCAGGCTGAAGATTTAAGTCCATATCATTCCACCTTGAGAATGCCTGAGGTTACATTTACATTATTAAGTAGTGCAGTAGAATGAAACAGATAGTGCTGGTGATGTGCTTTGAGGAAATCCATGCTCAGGAAGGCTGCTCTGTGATACAGCACTAAGGACTGACTGGCAGCTGCCAGCTAGGATGTAGTAGATAAATTCTACAGACCTATCTTTAGTTTTAGCTAAAAGGAAATAGCTGAGAGGAATAAAGTCTGTGCAGTCTGGGGTTGTTTAGCCTGGAGAAGATACTCAGTGGGGACCTTCTCCCTCTCTTCAACTCCCTGAAGAGAGGTGGTAATCAGGTGGTGATCAGGCTCTTCTCCCAGGCAACTAGCAATAGGATGAGAGGGCAGTGCCTGAAGCTGCCAGGGGAGGGTTAAGTTCGATGTTAGCAAGCCCTTCCTCATGGAAAGGGTGGTTAGATNGTTGCACAACAAGGGTCAAAGTGCTATAGGCAAATAAGCTCAACTTTGCTTCAGAAGTGCAAGAACAGCAATAAAACTCTAATGCAGACACATCTTCACTCTTCATGCTGCTTCTTTTCAGTGCCTCTTGTTGCCTCTTTGCAAAGGAAGGAATCTGTAGGATGCAGTGACCATCTGAAAGTAGTGAGCATTGGTAGTGATCAGTCTTTCACTCTTAGCACAAATTCTGGATCTCAAATGCACTTGCAGTGCTGCTTTAAGTACCTGCATTACAGGGAGAGAGACTGGGGGTTACAGATGTGCTTAGAGTTCTGTGAATCATCTACCAGAGACTTCCCATTCAGCTCACCACTGTTTATTTGTTGTTAATATGACCTTAGCTTCCAAACCAAACGTTTGGAAGGAGTCTCAGAAACTAGCACTGTGTTTATATTTACATAGGAGATACAATGCAGAAAACACACGGCATCATCTATTCTGCTCTCCTGAGACCTCATCTGCAGCACTGCATCCAGGTCTGGAGCCCCCAACACAGGAAGGAGACTGAGCTGTGGGAAGGTGTCCAGAGCAGGGCCACGAGGATGAGGGGAGGGCTGGAGCACCTCTGCTACAGGGACAGGCTGAGAGAGCTGGGGCTGTTCAGCCTGGAGAAGAGGAGACTCTGGGAGATCTCAGAGCAGCCTTCCAGTCCCTGAAGGGGGCAGCAGGAGAGCTGGGGAGGGGCTGTTTTTGAGGGCTTGGAGTGCTTGGGCTTGGAGCAGGGGGAATGGTTTCCAGCTGGAAGAGGAGAGGGTGAGACTGGAAGTCAGGAAGAAATTCTTCATGATGAGGGTGCTGAGACACTGGCACAGGTTGCCCAGGGAGGTTGAGGA